>WODD01000219.1:19720-40251 GCA_019775935.1 Neoascochyta sp. HWLR27
ACTCGTTGCAACGAATGTGATCCAGATACCTTAGCCGTATCAACACAGGAAATCAGCTTTCCTAAAGAACAAAATGCCATGAAGATTTGATCGTTAAAAATTTGATCATTTTTGGAAACGTTTTCTCGAGTAGCCACGTTTATAGTTCGGGATGCCGAAAGAATTGCGATTTCAAGACATTTGATCCTTGATGATCTTAGATGCAGTGTCCTCTTTCCGATTACACAGATAAACACTATTTCTGAGCTCCTTGAACACTATAATTATCAGTTTCCATATCAGACACTTGTCACGGAGCGAGAGAATGTGGGACCTCGTAAGAAAGGAATTATGAGCCATGGAAAGCGTGCTGTAAAGAGCACTCGGAGAGGCATTCGTAAGGGTTCTCAAAAGTTCCACTTACACTCTCGGATATATTCAGTGCACATTCTACCTAACTCTGCGGACTCGATGTTGCCCAGCGCCAGCATTCTAAGACATCAAGTACTCTATCGCAAAGACGCGGCAATATTTGCGGCCTAGCGCGTGCGCTCCCTGTCCAACTTCTCTTCTTTATCCTTCAAATCGAATTCGGTTTCTTGGACCATGATGGGATACCTGTGATAAGGCGCTGCCATGACTCCCGGCTTCTCTCCCTTGTACCAGAATACCCCGTTCCGAAGGCATGGGATCTTGCAGTCGCATGGATCTGTACCATTTTGGTGTTTCTTTCGGGGAGCTTTCCGCTCCTTGGTTTCGAGCACGATGTGATTTTTGTTGATACAGGGGCCTGAATCGCACAAGTGCGATGCCACGAGCTTGTTGGCTACTGTGATGTTAGTCATGCAATGGATTTCTTAGAAGGACGACTCACCAAGCGCGAGTTCAACCCCAGGCGCATTCTTGTCGTGATTCATGAGGGCAATGATGGTTTACACGCTCATGGCCATGGGGATGTTGCGGATGCCCGTTTCCGGATATTCGTACTTCCACACATGTGGGAATGCGTACCCGATGACTTTGATGAGGCTTGTGTTGAGCCAGCAGTTGGTATCTCCGCGCAGGATTAACTTGCCATTGTGATCCATGATGTGCTGATTATCAGCATCAACTTCGTATCGGTAGAAAGATTGGACAACCTCCACTTTCTCGAGAAGTTTCACTCTCTGTAGACCTTGGACCATGTCTTTGCGGTGGCGCTCAAAAGAGCAACAGTCGGTTGGCGTCTCGTCATAATCGATCTCCGAACGTGGTGTCAGGTCTTCGTCAGAGTAGTCCATCCCTATCACAGCGTGCCTGAAGGTCCAGTTCACAAGCGCATCGATCGTTTTCCCCATCTCAGCAAGCTTCTTCTCGAGCTCCTCCAGTCTGTTTTTTTCGTCGGTTTCTTCGAACTTGCGCTTCTCTCCGCGCTCCTCTGATGCTGCGACCTGAGCCGGGTTCATTTCGTTGTTGGATGTCATGGTGATGAGGGGTATATGGAGGTGTACGAAGTAAATGAGAAATTTAAGGTTGGTAAGAAGGTTAGAGAACCGAATATCGGGTTGGATTTGCGTCGGCTCGGCAGAACTTTCCAGCTCCCTTAGTCCCGGTGGTGAAGGTGAAGGTTAAGAGTGAACAGGAACGGCGAAAGATTCACTGCACGCTCACAGAGATTGCGCGACTCTTCCATGCGTTTCTTTCGCGCGAAGCCAACGATTCCGTAACTAGTCGGCCAGTACATGGCTATTGTGACTTAATCTCCTCCTAAATCTCACCTTGAGATCCGACCCCTACCATCCAAGCGGGGAGGACTTCGCACATCTCTGACCTCTAAAGTTGACCTCGTCTGCTCATACCGCTTCTTCGGTTGGGGGGTGATCTTCAGTTGGGTGCCACCGAGGCGACACAAAGGCAACCAAGGTCTTCGCACGAAAAGCTCTCAGCCTTTGCAATCAGAGCCTCGACGGAAGATCCCAAACCTCTTGGGCATCATCGCGACGTTTAGAATGAAAATGAGTTGTTTAGCGTTCACTGCACGTTCACTACGCGTTCACGAATAGTAAGCGAATCCACTTCAACCCATTGCTTCTACGCGCTTGTTTCTGAGGATCTTCCCTGACTGACTCTCCCTTCGATACTAACCTGCTTTCATATCTGTATTTTTGCCATCATGTCCAACAGGAGTATAGGAGCGGCTCAGGCTGAGGCACTTCAGCTCCACAAAACGAAAACTAAGTTCCAAGAACACGACGCCAAACTCGCTCTAATAGAGCGAAAGATTGCTGAGCTCGAGAAGAAACTAGCAGAGAGCCAGGCCATGCAGAGCTATCTAAACACTGGCCCGACAACAGTAAATGCAACCGATTACGAGCTTACCAGGAAGAAGTGTTGTACGACTGCAGACCACTGGAAGGATATCCTTCGTGGTCCGCAAAGACAAAAGCTCATCAAGAAGATGGAAGAACTCAGCTCCCTCTTCCAGCAGGTGACTGAGGTCGATGACAAGCCAGTCTTGAGTGACGATGGTACTCCAATTCCTCGAGGAGAAGACGACTGCTGGTTGAAGTGCAGCCTTCTAAAGAAACGCGGTTATGTATGCCAACACCATGTCCTATAAACCTGCTCAATAACAGAAACTCACAGTCTACCGTTATTGAGCATGAGCATATACAAGCTCATTGCGATCATGAAGCTTGATTCGAACGCCCCCGAGGTTGATATAGCACTCAGTAAGCAATCTTCAACGTGGTTCGTTATCGCGTTTGGAATACCGCTAACACTCTGGCAGACCACGAACTAGAAGGCTCGCACTTGAGCCACTCTGGCCCATGTATCAATCCAAAGCACACTCTTGTGTTGCAGAGAAAACGGACAATAACAATATTGCCTTGAATACCTCCAGGCCTCTTTAACGCAATGGGATTACAACAGCAAGTGACACCTTAAATACCTCTAGACCTCTTGATTAGTTCACAGGGTGCTGTAGCTGGTTGTGTACTGAGTACCTCCATAAATTTTTGGCACGATCAACAGAGCTAGTTGCTTACTGCCCACTCTTTCTGCAACTTGAGGGGCGAGCGAGTTGGTAGGTATATTTGTTGTAGAACGACTAAGCCTATTTGAGTCTAGTACGCTATCAACTTTATGCCAACAGATGCCGATTTAAAAGCGGACGGACCTTGTTCCGTCTGATCTCATCTGCCGCTCTTTTGCCTATACCAGGCTTAGTCGTTCTGCTACAAAACAAGGTTTTGTGGTAGGTACGAAAGGGCTTGCTGTTCCTGAAGATGCACTGGCGACCACTTTTGGTGCATCTTTAAAAAAACGAGTCCTCTCGTAGTTTGCTCCTCGGGCAACAGAGATTATGCCCCCGAGAGTCAGTTCAGTAGCATAAACAGGGTTCCCAACTTGAAGAAAGACACTAAAGAGCTATACGAAAGTCTGTTTGTTTTTTTGGGGGCTTGCGGAGGAAGCTTTGAGCTCGTTTCAATGTCAGTCAGCTATTCAATCTTGACAAAAGGGCTTGCAAGAGGCCATGCTTGTTGCTGCGTATCACGAACAATCTGATACCTGCGTTATACTGAACAAGAGGAACAACCAAGCTGGAGCGAGTCTCATGTTTGGGCACGGTGTCAAGTAAGAACGACTAATCGAAATAGTTAGTTACCGCAGTGAAACTCATACGTTATGACGAATAAGAACTCATCGCCGATGGAAAGTTGGAGAGCTTCGTGAGCGCAGTTTGATTGGAAGTGGAGCTTGCGCTGGGCGGAAGATATGTGGCGGAAGACGAGCCAAGTCTTCGTCCCACCAAGATCAGCCCATATCCTATCATGTTGACCGATCAATTGATTGCCCTGTTGGGGAATAGATAAGATTAGCGACCGCTAGGTGGACAATGCACAGCGGTGTCTATCGCTACTCGGCCCCCTTCACCAACCCTTTACGCTTTTTTCGCATTATCCAATCTCAACTTTGGCTGCAAACTTGGCTTCTTTCTTGACAGTGTATCTTCTTAATACGTTGACCAATCTCTGGCCTTTTCGACAACCCGGACCTCTAAACTGACTCCGATCTAGGAGAAAAGGAGGAGTAGCCGGAGTGATGATGCGTATCGGGTACAGGGGTTTTTGATGCAGGAGAGTTTCAGGTTTCACCCAACATATCGATTCCTCGGCAGCTGCATTGCAGGGGAAAACATGTTGTACGAGAACAACCAAGCATAGCAGGTAACGCAGCTTGTGATATTAGTCCAACAGCACTAATGCAGGAATGCTTCATTTGCAGAGAATAGGCCCAGTTGGTCATAGTCGCTGCATAAGAGTCCTAGCGACACAAACATGCTGCTGAAAATAGACAAGTGTTCAAAAGCAAGTTCTAAGTAATACCGGACGTTTGAAAGTAGCGATCAGGTAGCTAGGGAAGTCTAACTACAGTTGTCGTCACGTTGTCGACAGGGAAGTACGAGCAAGTGACTGGAAAAGAGACTACGGACATAGCGAAAGCGATCGCTTATCTCTCGAGGTAGAAAAAGACGTATACGGGTATCGGCTTGAAAGTATCCCTGCCTCCAGAACGCAAGACTCTGAGGTCACAATCCCGATCTGAAATGAGTCTTCCAATCATATCCACATAAGCAAAAAATCCTGGCATTTAAAAAAGCAGTTATCGTGGAAACTATTCCCGGTTTGAATTTGACGAATGAACGCGCAGTTCAGACGGTTTGGGTTGCGGCCACAATTAAGGAGCTTTGGATACCGATCGACGATTGGCGCGATACTCGGAAGCCGTACCCACCAATGAAAAGCTGACCGGCTTCAACAGCCAGATCATACGGCCATTTCCGCAAAATCCCATACTGAATACGGAGAATCTCAACCAGAACATGTCGGTTACAAGCGCAGGTGACACTGCTCCAAAGTTTTGGGTCCTGTGATGACGGAGTGGCCGTTTGCGCTGGCAACAGCCTCGAGTAAAGACCTACTATCTGAAATACAACAAGAAAACTATAGTTAGTAGATGAAGCAGCTACTTACCAGGATCGAACACTTTGGAACATGGATGAACTATTTCTCTGGGGGTTGCATGGACATACTTTCCCCGCAACCATATTTTGTGGAACAGAAAGGAGAAACGACGAAATATCACAATGGCAAAAGGATTCTGCCCTACGGAAGGTGCCATGGAGCTGTAACTTGACCATTTCGGAGCCCTGTCACTTTTCCGGCACTCTCTCTGCAAACAAGCCAGTTAGCATTGCTATTGGTACGGGAATGTTTACCGGCAGTTCTCCAGGCTTACTTCAGCACTTGATATGATGTAAATATGTCCCTATAATCCCCACAGGGCTACCATTATCCTACTACTGTCAAACGCGTGCCTCTCGTTTCCTACTCACCACCAGCTGAATTTTCCTGGCATAGGGTTTATCCCGTCGGCATACCTTGGTGGGGTAGCCACACTCAAGGCCGTCCATCTATCTCGCTTCAGCACTATCCTGCTGGGGAAGATTTCTTCCATATAGCATCGGCCATTAGCCAGAAATACGATGCTTAGCCAACCAAAAGTCGCCATTCCGCGGCTGCAACGGCCCAGCCAGGACCAGACTACAATTCGAGATAGACGTAGGGTCTCTCGAGCGTGTACAGCAGTAGGTTACTCCTTTCGGCTCCTACAGGGTGGTTGGGTGTTTAGATACATTTCATTGTCTCCAAAAGCTTTGCCAAGTCTAACATTTACACTACAAGCACTGACAATGCTTCCACTTTAGTGTCGAACTCACAAAGTCAAATGTACGGGTGGAAAACCGCGATGTAAACATTGCATGGTCACGGATCAAGAGTGTGTATACATCTTACCGCGGAAAGACAGATTGAGAATGTACGGTCCACCAACCAGATATTTTCATCGCTAACCGGACATGCAGTGTCACCGAGAGATGTCAACAAATGGCGGTGATGTTGAAAAATCTGAAATCTCACACGAGTAGTGAGACCGAAGCCAGAATCTCAGAACTCTTGGAAGCTGTATGGACATTTCGTGTGGCGCGGTGTTTCTGTGGGATCGTATAGCTGATAGTTTTGCAGATCGACGAAGAACTGTCAGAAGACCACCAAGCAGCGGTATCGTCGGGCCCTCTTACGGAAGTCAACAAAATTCTCGGGAGCGCGGATCCCAACGATACGAATCGATACAACGAACCCGATACGGAGTCTCTCGATTTTCTGGACGAAGACTTGCACACCGATAGCTATCTTCGCTCTGTTGGTTTTATAGGCAAGAGCTCGGAAATACAATGGTTGCGGGCAGCTGTCACGACGCAGCTAGACCGAGTAAACGATGGAGGAAGACCTTCCGTCCGAAAAGTATCGTCTTCAACGGGAAGCCAGCAAGTGAGCTCCTTCACTTTCTGGTCTGACAACGAAGGCGTTGATACGGATTTTTACGTCGACCCTTACGAAATGCCACGACCAGATGTAGCCGAACGCCTCGTGGTAGTTTATATGACCAAGGTCCACCCCACGTTCTCCATTCTTGATCCAAAAATCTTCGGCAACCAGCTTCGAGCATACTCCGAGGCAGTGCGGAGTGGTAACCCATCGCGTCTCAGCCTAAAATGGCAGGTGATCCCGAATCTTGTGTTTGCCATTGCTGCAAAGCACTCAAGTCTAGTCGAAGAAGACTGGCAAGGCGACGAGAACGATCACACCATATACCAAGCGAGAGCTCGTGCGTTCGGTCTTAACCGAGAGGACACTTTCAACTACCCTGATCTGTCGCGAATCCAAGGGTTGGGACTCTTGGCATTTTATTGGCTTGCTGTCGGGCAAGTCAGCCGGTAAAGCAACTCTGATGCCATTGCTTGATGAAGACCCTACTGATGTTTGTAGGGCCTGGTCAATCTTAGGCTTAGCTCTGCGTTTTGCGTACTCGCTTGGACTTCACGTCCGAAACGAAGACTCTTCGGCATCAGCAGAGCAACGACAAATGCTTGTCCGTGTTTGGTGGAGCTTATATTCGCTTGAGCGGACGCTTGGGATTATGACCGGACGACCCAGCACTACTGTAAACACTTTCTGCTCGGTGCCGCTACCGGCACCTATTTCGGGGGACCAAGGATCAGTCGACAACGAAGCACAGGACTTTACGGCCGAGGAGAGCGCAGCGCTATGCTTTAGCCAAGAAGCGGCTTATCGAAACGGCACCATTAAATCTGCGCAGCTTTCGGGAGGGATCGGGCCAAAAGAGCCAAACCCTGGGTCGTATTTCAGAGCTGTGGCTACACTATCCATAATAGTTCAGGACATCTCAAGCTCGCTGTACTCGGTGGCCACCATGATCCGTCCTTCAGAGGAGCTTCAACTCCAAGTCACTGATTTGGATCAACGCCTCAACCAGTGGGCGCGTCTCTTGCCCCAACAGTTTAACTTCCAAGCCCGGGACGTGCAGTCGGACACGAGATTTCTTCGAGAGCGAACGACCCTCAGATTCCAACTCTGTAGCGCGAAGATGCTGCTCACACGTCCCTACCTTAGCGGCCGAAGGCAACAGTGTCGGGAGAATGAGGCTAGTTTCTCCAACCGCATGGGCAACAATTGCATCGAAGCCGCAAAAGCAATGGTGGACTTCTTCTCAGAAATGTCACATGCCCGAGCAATCTATCATTATGGCCCATGGTGGTGCATTGTCCACTACATGATGCAGGCGATTGCCGTCTTTTTGCTGGGCTTGTCAAACCCGGCATTCACATCACACAGAAAAGCCACATTGGTTCATTACATAAGGAGGGTTATACTATGCCTCCAGCTCATGCAGGACCCGATCGCTCTCCGGGCTAGTCATATAGCTCTGGAGTCATTCGATACGGTAATGCAGAACAGCTCCGTAGACGTCTAACACGCGGATCCGTGGAGATGGGAAATACCTCAGCAGGACACATTCCATCACCGAAGTCCAATGGCCGCTGTAGTCTATCAGGAGAGAGGAGAGGAGAGGAGAGGGTCCTTTTTGGTGTCCTCAAGATGATGGACATCTTTGATTTCCAGGGATTCCTTGAAAAGTTGAATAAGAACGGGGCAGCGGAGTAGGGGGGAAAGCAGTTGTTGTCACCGCGACAATTAAGTGCGAGAAAACAACACCAACGCACCGACAGAAAAGACAAATAGTATTTGGAGTAGTTAACTAGTTATAGCCGCATAAATATACTTCTTGACCAAGTGAACAACTTCACAATCGTCATCGTGCATTGTACTCTGACTCACTACAAGCTACCATGGAACTATATTTATATACGACCCACCGGTGCTTGACTAGCGCTGTATGCTTTAGCACTCAACCAACGTAACTAGGCAGGTGATGTATTTGTTTACGAATATCTAGCTATACATCTTCACCGTGGGCTCATGCTACTGCAAATAGCTGTTACGTTTCGGGGGAATTCCCAGGATCGCAGCCAATAACAAGACGTGGAGGCCAACCTACCTTCAGCTGCGGTCCTCTCCGCTTTCCGCAAACGTGGACCTACATACGAAAGGCGTCGTACTGGGAGGTGCGCCAGCTGCCTTGGGATTAGTGCAGGTAGTCGGCGCATCTGTAAATACGACACCCTTCGTAGCTAGCTGAACCCATCAGCCAGCCATCCACAACAGCTCCGACTCTAGTGTTACGCGACAAGCGTATAAAGCTGTGTTGTGCCCCCGCTCCATCCTCGTCTGCATCAACACCATCACTCACCTCAATTGATCTTTCGCATCACACTATCGTTCAAACCACCTTCGCTATATTCCCTTCCACCAAGTTTTCACTCTTCCTGCAAAAAGACACCCCGTTCACAGCACCCAATATGCATTTCACCATCCTCGCCCTGGCGACAGCCGCATCCCTTGCCTCGGCGCAAAGCTCCACCAGCGCATCAGCCTCCGCCAGCCAAACCCCCATGGGCGCCACAGTCGGCCTCGGAGAAAATTGCGTCCCAGGAGGCACTCCCTGCGCTCTGGGCGCTGGATGCTACGCAGTAAACTCGATGCTGCAGACCGTCTGCGGCAACTTCCAAGCCGAATGCACCAGCGACCAGCAATGCGCCTTCAACACGTGCAACAAGGAGGACGGCCTCTGCAACGGCTTCCTCCCGTCTGCATCTGCATCTGCGTCTGCATCTCCCTCCGCCTCAGCGACCATTACAAGCAGCAGCTCAGCCGCAGACGGCTACAGGCCCGCGCCACCCTCAACTGTCACCGCGCCCGCAGGCTCGCTGCCACTGGGCGCAGAGTGTAATGCACTCGCGAGCCTGAGCCAATGCCAGCAGGGCGTGCAGTGCTGGGCGAGCAACGCAGGGCTGATTGCGAGGTGTGGAAACTTCAATGCTGCGTGCCAGAACGATGCGCAGTGTGCGTACAATACGTGCAACAATGGAATTTGCAGTGGCTTTTTGCCTTCGAGTGCGTTCAACGTCACATCGTCGGCTCGCTCGACTGGGGGTTCTGCTGGCGGCTCAACTGGGGGCTCAAAGACCACGGGTGGGCCTTCGGCGACGACGATGCCGGTGCAGTATACCGGTGCTGCGGCGGTCGCTAATGTGGCGGGTGGAGTCGCAGCGGCTGCGTTGGGCGCCGTTGCTTGGGTTTTGTAGATTGTGGGTTGTAGAGATGTCTGGAATGTGGAAGCTGGGAGGAATCCGGTGGTGTGAATCATCCGCGAGTGGTCTACCTCTTACTGAAACGGGAGTGTCGAGGGTATGGACCATGTGCAGGTGGCTAGTTTAATGTTTTCAAGGAGTAATGCAGTCGAAATGCAGAATGGTTGAAAAGAGAAGTTGGTAGTTAATTAGGAAATCAGAACTCGTATCAAAGTCTGTAGAGAGCGATAGGAAATTCCAGGTAAATTCTATCGTTGATGTCGATTATTGCTTCCAGGCTCTCGAGTAAGTGCGACACTCATCCGTGAAATAAGTAAGTCTGCCGAAGCAGACCACCAGGGCATACAATTGAAGCATGCAGAAGTTTTCGTGCACTGTTCGTCTCTACATCCCATGTCTATTGATCAGTAGTACGCACGATTGTCAGAGCCATCATCCAGTAGAACGTATATCAGAACAAAGATGAATTTTGATGTTCAAACATTTGGCTACAGATACGATTTTTATGTCTGATCATAACTAGTCATTAAATCGTCTTCTCACATTCCACCCAAGCATGCTTAGATGTTCAAAGCCGTCGCAATAGCCTCAGCAACGCCCGTAGCGCTGGCCGGGTTCTGACCAGTGATGAACTTGCCCTGGACCACAACCTTGGGTCCCCAAGGCTCAGCAGCCTTGACGAACTTGCCGCCGCTGGCCTTCTGCAGGGCATTCTCGGGCAGGAAGGGCACGGCGTCGGTCAGACCAGCCTGCTCCTCCTCGACGTTTGTGAAAGCAGTGACCTCCTTTCCAGCGACGAGCAGCGACCCGTCGCTGAGTTTGGCGTTGTAGAAGACAGCGGGTGCGTGGCAGACTGCGGAGACGACCTTGCCGGCCTCCCAGAACTCGCGGATCAGCTGCTGTGACGTGGGGCTGTCGACGAGATCGAACATGGGGCCGTGGCCGCCGACGTAGAAGATGGCATCGAAGTCCTTGGCCTTTCCGACAAAGTCCTCCAACTTCTGGGTCGTCTTCCACACCTGCTGGTCGTTGTTCAGGAACTGGACCGAGACGTCGTCCTTTGCGGCCTCGACCGAGGCGGGATCAAGGGGAGATTCGCCACCCTTGGGAGAGGCGACGGTGATGTTGGCCTTGTTGCGCAGAACGTGGTAGGGGTGGGCAAGCTCGGGGAGGTACCAACCAGTAGGCTTGCCGGTGTTGCCGAGCTGGTTGTGCGAGGTAAGGACGAAGAGGATGGATGGCTTAGACATGATGGTGGTTGAATGTGATTAAGGTTTTTGTGTAAAGTAGGGTATCAAGTAGTTTGTTGTGTGGTATGATTGAATGTTTGAAGTGTGTAATGATCGTGGAGAGAAGGCGTGGTGTTGCATTAAATACCTATTCATTGTCCAGCTAGGTACGCAGCGGTGAAATGACGACATGAGGGGCCGGAGCTTTGGTGGGGCATTTAAAAGGCCCGATCAAACGGCGCCGGCCAGACCAAAGTTTACACCGATAAGGCTGACATGTGTTCAGGCACGCACCCACGTGGCATAAATCCATCTGTCCATCCCACACAGCCGAGATACGAGAAAACCTGCAGCGCATGCGACTCGACGTAGGTATCGAGGGATTCTTTGTTACATGTAGGTCAAGACCATGAGCACTAGAGTAGGTTCCAAGCAGCGAGAGACAGACGAAGATTGGCCATGAATCGTGGTGCGACCATTCAGATGGGATGAGCATGTTAATCCTGTTGATCTTGACGCTGTGGAAGAAGCTTGGTAATACAAAACGTCCTTCTACAGACTTCCAAGCTTGAAGAATCGGCCATCGCCCCACAACTGATAGGCCGGAAGGCTGTTTCCAAGATGCGCTCGTGAGCGTGTTTTCTCAGTTCGCTGAGGAACTTATTCAACAACCGAGGGTACGACACTCTCACAAAGAACCTGGAGAGAAAGTCCGACCCCTATCAGAACACTGACGAGGTTATATGTAGAGCCGCATCGAAGCAGCCTTAAGCATCTACCCAAGGGGTGTCAATTGATTTGATATTGCTGCTGCTCGAGAACCAGCTTGAGCACAGAAACTCGGTGAAGAGGCGGAAGGACCTTCGTGGGCCTTGCGTAGCATCCACTGAGTGACATAGTCGGTACTCTCTGAAGAGTTGGCGCTCAAGGTAAGCTGGCAAATCGCGTTGAAATGCCTTGTCTTTTTCTCTTGTTTTGCAAGTCCTTTTGACTGCTCTTACCTCCTCCGTGTTCGATGACTGCAGTTTCAATCTTGTGCAATCGAGCCAGGAACTTGACATTGCAAGAAGCATACTCTGAAATGAAGACACACTGACAATCTCCAGGCTGCTGTCGCCGGTCATCATGTTCAAGCTATCGTGAAGCAGCCTGTTAGGCAGCTCCGATCGAGTTTGTCCGGAAGGGAAGATCGCAGCAGACAGAGCGGCGGCGTTATGGACTATGTCCGTACACACAGGCTTACACCGCCGCTTGTCAGAGTGCTGAACTCTGCTCGCCTGGACTGCCATACTCAAATTGCTTGCCCCAACAAAGGATGCTAGACCCTCCGTTTAGCGTGAAAAACTATTCGGCCGGGGCCCCAAACGCCGCAAGCGCGAGTAGCGCCGAATTAATGCCTCTTTGCTAGGCCTGAGGTGTGTGCAAAAAGAAACCCCAGATATATCGAAAGATGGTCTCGACAGGATAGCATCGGCTGGTTGCTCGTTCCAGGTCGTCGGTGTTGAGTGGTCGCGTGCGCAGAGAATAGTCAATCGCCATTCTGGGACACACGCCATCGTATTAGGGTAAATGACCACCATCATTTACCCCATCCTGCCTCACGTCAATGCCTCACACCAATGCCTCACATCAATACCTCACCATTCCCACGATGCACTATCGCTATAACGCTGGACGTGAGAGCGAAGTCGCTGACTGTCGTCCCGAACCGAACCACGACCCCATTCTTTGCATTGATAGACCCACCATGGTCTGAGGGATGAGCCGCATCACCGAGATCCCGCCAACGATTGTACATTAGCTGCGGACACACGGATCGCGAGCTGCACTTTGGCGCAGGTCAATTGCTATTAGAGGCAATAGCTGGTGGCGTTCCGAAATCGTGGTAACGAATGTCGTGCTTTGACTGGGTCGAAAGAGATTTTCAACACCGCGTTGAGGGCCTAGTTCTTTTCCGCTAAAGAGAGAGGGAGAGAGCATCACATACCTACTAGACGACGGACGTCTTGTCACTGTCGACTCGTTCTTTTCTATTGTTTCTCTATCAGGTCAGCACACCATGTTGGACTACTCGAAACCCGGCAACGATCTCGAGAGCCCGCCTCGCTCCGAACATGAGGGCCTCGACGACGAACCCATCCTCGAGCCCCAGCTCAACGTCGGCGGTCATGGCGCCACGCAACGTCGTCTGCGGAATTATCACGTTACCATGATCGGTCTGTGTTCTGGCATTGGCACGGGTCTCTTCATTGGAACGGGCTCAGCATACGCCACGGCTGGACCGGCAGGATTGCTGCTTGCTTACATTGTTGTTGGAGCTGTGCTGTACGCGACGATGCAGTCAGTCGCTGAGCTTGCTACATTAGTCAGTAACTACACTAGATACAACTACCCTTTGCTCCACCTGCTGGATACTTACCCTCGCCTAGATTCCCACCGCGGGCTCATTCCCTCACTTTGCAAGCCGCTTCATCGACCCGGCTGTGGGCTTCTCACTTGCCATCAGCTATGGGTACTGCTACACCATCTCCATTGCAGCCGAGTGCTCCGCCTCGGCCATCCTCGTCAGCTACTGGACCGACATATCCCCTGCCGTAGTCATCACCATCAGTCTAGTCCTAATCCTCGGCATCAACCTCCTGAACGTGCGCTTCTTCGGCGAGTCCGAAGTCGTAGCCGGCGCCATCAAAGTCGCCTGCTTCCTGGGCCTCGTCATCGTCTCCATCGTCATCTCCGCCGGCGGCGGCCCATCAGGCGAATCCATCGGCTTCCGCTACTGGAACAACCCCGGTGCCTGGGTCGACTACAACGGCATCACAGGCCCGACCGGCCACTTCCTCGGGTTCCTGTCCGCGTTCGTCAACGCCGCCTTCTCCTTCATCGGCGTCGAAGTCGTCGTCATCTCCGCCGCAGAGAGCATCAACCCGCATATTGCGATCCCCAAGTCGGCCAGCCGCGTGACGTACCGCATCGCCTTCTTCTATCTACTCGGCGCGCTCCTCATCGGCATCAGCGTGGACCCGCGGGACCCGGGCCTCGTCTCGGGCACAGGCAACGCCAACTCGTCGCCATGGGTCATCGCCATCAAGCAAGCGGGCATCACGGCGCTGCCCTCGATCGTCAACGCGTGCATCCTCATCTCCGCCTGGTCCGCCGGCAACTCGTACTGCTGGGTGGGCTCGCGCATCATCGTCGCCATGACGACGGACCACCAGCTGCCGCAGTTCTTCGGCCGCACTTGGAGCAACGGCGTGCCGTGGGTCGCGGTGCTCGCGTCGTGGGCCTTCGGGCCCCTGGCGTACCTGTCCCTCGGCACGGGCGGCGCCGCGCAGGCCTTCAGCTGGCTCGTCAACCTCAGCACCGTCGCGGGCCTGATTGCCTGGGCAACGCTGTGTTTCTGCTTCATCCGCTTCTACGCTGCCATGAAGGCGCAAGGCCTCTCGCGCGACACGCTGCCGTGGAAGAGCCCGTTCCAGCCCTACACGGCGTGGTTTGGCTTCATCGGCGCCAGCATCATCACGCTGATTGTCGGGTTTCCCGTGTTCCTCAAGGGCAACTGGAGCACGGCGGATTTCATCGCCTCGTATATTGGTATCCCGCTGTTCATCATCCCCATCGTCGTCTGGAAGCTCGTCTACAAGACAAAGGTAAGCTCCTCTGCATTCTCTGCCGCTGTAGAGGGAAGTCAACTAACGCTATGCAGCTTGCCCGGGCTGATACCATTGATCTCCGATCTGGCCGTCTGAAGACTTCGTAGGCTGGATGTTTGTTGAGTCCTGTTCAAGTCGAGCGTATTGTTATGTACTAGTAGAATGTCTTGCATATGCATATAGACCATGTCTTAGCCTCTTAGCGCTATTGAAGATTCCACAGCTTTTGTTGCTGAGATACCACTTACAGCTTTCTTCCCTCTAAATTGTGGAACACGTTCCCCTTCATTCATAGAACAGTACTGTGGTGAACCTGCATCCATGCAACCAAGGGAACTAACACCACGCAACCTTAACGAGTACAGAGCTCGGCTATCTTCAACGTATAGCCGAGTATTCATTTCGAGGTCTGGCAGGGCGTATCCCAGCTCGGGTCCCACCTTGTCCCAAGTGGAAGCCAACAGTTCGATCAAAGCCCCACCGGAACCGAAAAGCCTCATTAGTTAGGCTGAGGGCGGTGGATCATGACTCGGACTGGTTTTGGGTCTTTTGTAACTTGCCAGTCTAGGTCTCGACAGATTAGGTCGGACGAGTGTATAGGCATGATAGGGCAGTTGGGTGTAGTTTGTTGAATCGGTTGATTGGTTGGTCGGGACAAACATGTCTCGTAGCTATATATCTACACGCCGGAAGGTGGTCGGGGGTAACCGCATACCTTTGCGGGAGTGCTGGAAGGCCGGAGAGTACAGAGCTCTCTCATGCCTCACGTCAGATTGGCTGGATGTCGTGTATTTGCCAGTCATGGAGGGGGGCCCACCTCGGCTGGTGGTTGTGAATCGGCCTTGGCGATGTATCGCGGAGGAGTACTGAGGACGGCAGATTCGAGAACGTGTGTTCCTTGTGCCGTTACGAGGTCGCTTGGATAGCTATAGGCGGGCCCATATTTGGACTGTCCCCTTCTCCCTGCGCCAACAACAAGGCCTCGGGCAGCTTCCATGCCCTCGAGACGGGACACCAATCGTCACATGCCATGCACACAGCCCGTCCAGCGTGCGCAGTACATGTACCGCAGCAATCGCAAGCAACGGCGCCAGTCTCAGGCAGTGCTGTGTGTTGGACCCCAGCCCCCAGCCAGCCCAGAGTTTTCTAATCCGTGGCGCATCCCAGATCTTCACCTCGGACCCCCGTGGTCTTGTTTCTCTGCTTTACGGCGCTCGGCAAAGCTGGTGATTTTCCTCTCGATCTCGTTCCGCTTCAAAACCCAGTCGGCGCGCACGGCTTCGAGATGCGATATCATTTCCTCGGGCGTGGCTTCCATAACGCGTTTCTTCTCCTGCGAGGCAGTGTCAGTGGCCATTGACAGCGACTAGCAAACGGAAACCGCGAGGAATCGTGTTGCAAATGAACCGGCATACTTTTTTAATTTCCTGGGCGCCCTTGAGCTGGGCGCCGTAGATTGCGCCGGTCGCGGTGATGGCAGCCACAGAGCCAGTGATGATCCACCGGCGGACGACCTGGGGGGAGACCATTGCTGTTCGATGCGGGGTTGTACAGGGGCTACGGAGCAGTATTCAGGGCGACGGCAGGCAGAGCGAGTGGATAGCAGCGGCGGCGGATAAGGAAGTGGGTGCGAAAAGGCGCGGCAGCTCAGGCGGAAGAGGACCGCCCGCCAAGGCCGTTCGCCGCGGGAATCTCTTTGAGCGTGCCGCCGCCTGTTCCCCGCCTTTCCCACCACCACAACAAACACCAACGCGCAACCAGCAACCCAACCCAACCCAACGCGACTCGCCCTACCTACCACTCTCGACAAACACCCGCAATCGCCCCAAAAAATGTCGCACAACGCCCGTTCGCAGAGCTCCTCGCGCCTCAGCACCGTCCCCTCGCAGAAGCCCCGGCAGCTCTCGCACCTGCAAGCGCAGCTCGCACAATTGACAGCCAACATGGCGGACCTGGAGAGCCTGGTTCGCATGACGGCAGGTCAGGCGCAGGACATGCGGGCACTGGGCGGATATTCTGGCGCCATGTGAGCTGGCCCTGCTGTAGCTGTTTGCATGGATGATGGATGATGAAACTAATGCAAGTCGTTGCGCAGGTTCATGGCTGCGAGCAAAGTCCTCGGCGAGGAGACTGTCAAGGGCGGCGAAGCTAGGGATACAAAGGACTAGGGGCGCTGAGCGTTGGGATATGTCATGCCCATGTCATTCGCATCCGCCTCGAGCGAGATTTGCCCAGCGAGGGCACCATGAGATGTCATATCGACGGCTCGAGAGACACTTGTGCGGCTCCAAGACAGGACACACGGCGTGAAGATCAGCATTCCGTCGAAGATCAAGGGGTTGCTCGAGAAAGGGCCAGCGTACGTTGACGACGAAGCTCTGAGAGGTGGCCTGGGGGGTGGTGGTCGGTCACCAAGGGACAGCAAAGGATCGATTGTACGACAGCACACGACATTTCCCCCACACAGACGGCTGAAGAAGTCGTCCCTGACGTCTCGAGGACGGCACCTCCGCATGCTTGTGCGAGTCTGGGCAATCGACAAAGTTCTCCATATTTTCCCCCAGCCGCCGCTCCCCACACGGGGCGGCAGCCACAACCGCAACCCACCTATCCGCCTGTACCTGCGGCAAAAGGAACACAAACCAGCAGCGGGTGTCGATCAGGTAGTAGTCGCTAGAGTAGATTGAGTCTTATCGGGCAGCCCCAGAGGCACGTTGCGCTGTTCATGTCCATCATGCCCACGTGCAGCGCACCTACCCAGTCGCGGTGCGTTTCACTTTCTCTGCGATAGGCAGCTCAGCTACGTACGCCGACCCCGGGGCAGGTATGCAGTGATGCAAAGTGCCGCCATTGGCCTGAGTGTCTTGATTTTGACCGTGAATCTGAGGACTGCTCGCCCGCTAGACCATGTCGCTATCATGGCGCAATGATAAGCGATAATGGTCTCACTGGGGGCGTGCGATGGCGCGCTGTATAAAGCAACGACAGCGTCCGCGTTGGATTCCTCTCTGGCTCATCGACCAGACAACTCCACAATACATATACATGGCCATGGCCATGTGCTGCACGATCGATCTCTCCGCTCCTCGTCTCCGCTCCGCCCTGCTGACGAACCCGACTTTTGCTGGCGCCAAGCGAAGACCCGTCCGAACCCAGCTCGCCGTGTCCGTGATGGAGCGAGCGCGCAACGCCGCGGAGAGGAGTGGGTATTTACCCACATGACGTCGGCAACGTGTGGAGTCGTAGACTCACGCCGTAGACGCCCTCGCTGGTATCGGTGGTTGCTATCGACACCTGCTCAACAAGACGATTGTACCTAGGGTAGTCCGACGTTCGGCCACGCTTCGGGACAGGCATTGCGCACTGGTGCTGCGCCGCGACACGGAAGTCACCGCGTTGGTTAGTCGGAGGCGGCGCTCCAATGAAAGCGTGTCCGACACGAGGCCCAAAGTGCGACAGCGTCGGAGGCCTGAGTCAGGCTGGGTTGGTGAGGCGTAGGTATGGCACACGAGCAGATGCGACGCTGCTGATTGTTGCATCCGTGACTGGCACGTGTTGACGGCATGAGCTCATGTCGCTCCACTCGCCCCGTGCTGATCCAGCGTCCTGAGATTAACTGATTGTGGGAGTGGTTCCAGCAATCCGCTTGCGACTCCTAAACGAATCACGTACGAACTACTTTACCCACGCGACATCCCGCGCCCGTGTGTGCGGCAAGGATTGGCAGCTGCGGTCCTATCGCCGTTTCAATTTTATCAACGGGCGGTATTGCCGATTGTTTGTGCGCTTGCATGTAGGCCTGCTGGCCGACCTGCACGCCTTGCAGAAGGTGGGGGTGCACCTCATGCTCGAGGTTTCGACATGGGCGTAATGGGGTTTCACACGGCTGTCTAACCGCGTCAAGTGTCAAGTGGAGAAGGGCCAGTCTCAAGACGTGCAGCGAAGGTGCGGAAGATTGCAGCCATGGTTGCAGTGTGTTCTGTTGAGAATCGACTTGATGCAGCAGCGTGGTGGCATAGGTACCCAGGCATGGTTGCCGTGCAGTTAGGGTCAGGATTAATAGGCTGCTGCATGGGATGGTCTGGGCTCGGGATCCCAGAAGACCATGCAAGTCAGACGCAAGTGGCTTGCAGGGGCTCACCTGGACCACCTGTTCCTAAGAAAGCAAGGCGTGTGGGGGTCGTTGATATTGGCGTAATTGTCGCCTTTGCTACGGCTGTAGAATTCGGTGCTATAGGCCGATGGCACGAATGCCTCCGCTTTGGAGACTAGGGAACCTGTTCGCATCGTTTGTCCCTGTCATATTGCGTGTCGGAGAGGCATCCCTGGTTTCGGGGTGTCGGTGAGCCTCTCACATGCAAAAAAGCCACTTGACGACCGCCGACCGGGACGTCAGGGTCTAGGTCTGGGTAGTAGGCGCGAGACGAGCCGATGCATCCAACTCGAAGGGCCGAATTGCTCCACAGCTACCTGTAAGTGCCATGTGGTTTGCACCGGGCGACGACGACGGTCCGTTGTGAAAGGCGAGACGGAATAAACGATATATCGAATCGCCCAGGGCGCAGCGCTGAATCTCGACAGCGTTCCGCCCCTTGTGCCGATCCCCAAATTCTCCACGGCTGAAGCATTGCTGAAGAGGCTGTCATGTCAAGGCGCAAGGCTGGGGCATGTGGAGTTTGTGCGCGGCACTTGGGTTTGAACACTGCCATTCGCCGCAACTCGTCGGCCCTCACTCCACAGCTCACGTCATGGTCGGAGATGGATGGTGCAGGAAGGAAGGGATCAACGTGACCCTGATCCGGGGCAACTGAAGAGGTGGAGCGAGTTGGGGAAGCATTGCAGAATGGTAGCGTGGTCAAGACCGGCATGTCTGGGGCATCCGGGTCGACTGCCGAGTGACATGTTGAGGGCGAGGCTTGTTTTGGGCGGCAGCTAAGCGTGCATAGGGCGGGCGAAGTGAAGGCTGACTGACGGTAGGAGCTCAGGGCGCAGTCCAAGACGTGCTGGCGGTAGTTTTGCCATGTGCTCAGGCAGATGGCGCAGTACTAAGCAGTGGGTCCTTTGCAGGACCCTGACGTGGTTGAAACCGTCGGGTAAAGTAGGAGTAAGTGCGGTATGCGAGAAGGGATCGGGTCGGAGGGTATGGTGGAGCGAGTCAGGGCTGGTAGGCATGTCGCTGGTACTGGGTCGCTAGGTAGGGACAGGTAGGGACATGGAACATGGATGGGACGTGGGCGGCGGCTGTGGAGGAGTGGCGGCGGGCCAATGAGGGCCGGGGTGCAAAGGACCGAGTGCTGGGGGGTGGAGCTATGTTTGGGTGGTTTCGGGGCCGGGCGGCGTCGAGCATGTGCAAAACGAAGGGAGGGCCGTTGCAGGCGGCCGGCGTGGGCGTGGCTAGTGGGTGGTGTGGTAGTGCGGCGCTGAGGCCGAGAAACCTTCCAGAAGCAAGTGGGCGGTGGGTGAGTGGATGGTTAGTGGATGGTGAGCGGCTGGTGAGTGGGTGGTGAGGTGAGGTGAGTGGATGGTGGTGGTGGTGGTGGCTGGACGAGGTTAGGCGCGAGCCAGGAGGCAGGTGCGTCGAAGCCGAAGAGGGCCGGCGTGGGTGGTGGCTCTCCGGTCTGGCTGGCCTGGCTGCTGGCTGGCTGGTCTGCAGTGCAAATGCGTCGAGGGCGGGCGGGCGGGAGCAGGTAGGTAGGATTTAGACGAGTCGAGGGGCCGCGAGACGAGAAGGATTCACCAAGTGGGGGTGCATGCGGCCGGGGCCCAGCGCCACTGCTGGTGCTTGTGATGGTGGTGCTTGTGGTGGTAGTGCTGGTGCTGGTGGTGCTGGTGGTGGTAATGGTGGTAATGTTGTTCCCTGCCTGCAATAATGCCCTCTTCACTGGTGGCTCGCTGGGCCGATTCAACTACCCAGTATTTCCCCGTGGAGCCTCTCCGGCCGCTCTCTTTCTCGCTCTCTCTCTCTCTCTCTCTCTCTCCCTCTCTCTGCTTTGCTCTGCTTTGTGCTGTTCTGTTCTGCTCCACCGATTGCTGCTCCGCCCACCGCCCACCCATTAT
>WODD01000219.1:40314-81356 GCA_019775935.1 Neoascochyta sp. HWLR27
GTCGGTATTGCCGCCCGTCCTGTCGACGCTTAGGCCGCGCTTGTTGTGCGTGCAGTGAACCAGGCCCACCGACGTGGGGTGCCCCCATCTGCATCCGACTTGAAAGCACGCGCCGATCCAGCTACGACATCATCGCCCGCCCTCCCGGCCTCGTCCAGTTCCCTCTCCAGCTCCCTCTCCGCCGCCGCCGCTGCTGCTGCTGCTGCCGCTGCTGCCACCGCCGCGGGCTCTCACCAGCCGCCCTTCATGGACTTTGCCTCGCGCTACCCCGACGCCGATGATGCTGCCCATGCTGCCCGTCCCCAGATACTCGACGACGCCATGTTCCCGCCTTTCAGCAACGACGCCGCCGCCGCCGCCGCCAACCACGACTCGGACTCGCCCGAGGAGCTACAGAAAAACGACCCCCTCGGCACCCAGATCTGGAAGCTCTACTCGCGCGCAAAGACACAGCTGCCCAATGCAGAGCGCATGGAGAACCTGACCTGGCGCATGATGGCCATGAACATGCGCCGCGCAGAGCTCGACCGCTCCAAAGGGTATGCAATCCACGCCCGCCCGCCCTGACTCTGCCCACCGCCCACCACGCACCACGCACCGCCCACCGCCTGCTGGGGCCGCATGTGCGCCTGCTGCCCTGCTGCCCTGCCCTCGCTGCGCCCTCTGCTCACCGCCCACCCCTCTGCACGCCTGCTAACTTCCGTCTGCCGTGCCCACAGAAACGCACCCCCTGCTCAGAGTACCCAGCTCATGTCTCCGCCGCCCGCCCCCACCCGTCCGCCCATCCACTCCGCCCCCAGCGGAATCGCACAGCAGCTCAGGCGCTCCGCCGACCACCAGGCCCACATTCACCAGCCCACCCAAGACACCATGAACCTCGACGACTTCATCTTCCCCTCGTCGGTCGCCAGCCCTGTCCACCTGTCGCTCGATCCAACCCCCACATCCGACGACTCGTTCAACCCTTCCGCCCCAGCGATACCGATAAGGAAATCCCACCTGCCCAACAACCACGACCACGACCACAGCCTCTCCCTCGCCCATGCCTCCGCCCCTCCCGTCCCACCTACCATCAACCGAGAGAATGAGTTCGGCTATGTGCCCCGACACGTCCGCAAGACGAGCATCGACGAGCGCCGGGTACTTACCCCCCTCGCCACTCTCCCCCCACCCGCCCTGCTAACACACACATCAGCCACCCAAGCGACGAGCAGAGGCCTCGCCCCAGGTCCCTCCCGTCAACGCTATGATGATCCCCACCGACGCCCAAGCAGAGGCCGACCTCAACCAGTACTCGCTTGACAACTCCCACTCCATGCAGCCGCCCACCTTCCCGGCCTCGCAGCCCCAAAACCCCTTCTCCATCGACACTTTCCAGATGCACCAGCAGGATGACCCAGTCATGAACTCGGCTGGCCCTTTCCAGCAGAGCTTCGGCTTTTCTCCCGTCGGATCTCCCATGCTCAACAACCACAACACGTCCTTTTCCAACATCTTCAACCAAAACTCCATGGCTTCCTCCATGAACTCGACAGACTACTACTCGCCACCCAGCTCCGCATTCCCTTCTGCAGTCTCAACACCGCAGCCCATGAATGACGATCAGATGTACTTTGACCGCAACGGCATGGACATTCGTGGTCCACACAGCGGTGCATCGTACGGCCCTCATCGCCCGTCGACACTGTCAACCTCCATGCAGCCTCAGTTCATGTTCACTCCCAACGGAGGCGGATCAGACTCGGTCTTCAGTCCCGTCACCAGCACGAGCTCGTCTCTGCCTTTCTCGGCCGCCTCGTTCGGCCAGTCCAACCACGTCGACCCGTCCCAGGTGCTGCACAACAACCTCCCGCTGCGCCACCAAAACGAGATGCACATGCCCCGACATGAGAACATGTTTACTTTTGGTGCCGACTCGGACGCCGAAGACGACGAGGGAAGCGCCTTTGCGGACCGGAACTTGGCAGCGCACGACTTCTCCCCCATGGACGATGGATCTATGGATTTCAATACAAACTACCAATGGGAGACGAACCTGTCAAACCAATTCAATCCCATGCAGGCGCGTTACCCGGCCGGACCCCCCCGCAAAACCGTAACAATCGGGCCTACCGAGGTTCACTCGCCCCAAGATCACTGGAGCCCGGGCGCCGGCAGCCTTGGTCGAACTCATGGCTCCGCCGCTTCTGTGAGCGACATACGAAATCGTGGGAGCGACCCGAGGCGTCAGAAAATACCTCGCACTAGCTCGACACCGAATGCAGCGGGGCTGCTGCAACACGGCATGCACAGCCGAACGCAGTCGTCGCCAAACTCACCGCCAGAGTCAGGGTTCAGCTCTGCGGCACCATCGCGCCCTCAGAGCCCTGGAGGCACAAAGTCTGGCGAAAGCGCTCCCACAACCTGCACCAACTGCTTCACACAGACGACTCCACTGTGGCGGCGCAATCCCGAGGGCCATCCTCTGTGCAATGCATGTGGTCTCTTCCTCAAGTTGCACGGCGTCGTTCGGCCATTGTCGCTAAAAACCGACGTCATCAAGAAGCGCAATCGCGGTAGTGGCAACGCCCCGGTAAGCGCATCTTCAGCACGAGCGTCCAAGAAGTCGTCTCGCAAGAACTCGATTGCACTCACACCCGTCACAACTCCAAAGGCCGCAGATTCGGAATCTCCGAAATCGACTGGATCTGGTGGAGGAACTTCCAGTGCCAGTCTTGCGTCTGCTGCCGCCACGAGCTTCAAGTCTGGAGGCGTTGTGCCCATCGCTCCTGGTCCGCCCAAATCCAACAGCTCTAGCAGTCTGTCCCAATCCCGCATCAGCAGTGCAGCTCCTAGACGCGCACGAGCCCAAAGTAAGAGCGGATCCCAGGAACTCGAAATGGCGGATGCCGAGGATACCAACGGGAAGGCACCTCTCCGAAGAAAAGACTTGCCAATCGTGGCTCCTACCGCATTTCCCAACCAGAACCTGGGCGCTCTACCCATGGGTGCCATGGGCCAGGGGCTGCAGTCCTCAGGCCCTGCGGAATGGGTTAGCATATCCCTCTTCCTCAAACTCGACCGACCGCTAATCTATCTGTAGGAATGGCTGACGATGAGTTTATGAAAGCAGCTACAGCATTGTCCGGAGTCTATGCCCTCCAGCGCCAGGAACGGTGTCAGACCAGCGACCTTGTTATTTTGTTTGGCTCTTCCGAGCTAGTTCTGATACCTCGAATTTTTTGATACATGTACAGCGACGGATAGACTTGGACTTTTAGTTTTTTGTTAACTGGCATACCCTCCGGTCGTTATTCTGCAGCCAGATGGAGGAGGCAGGCGCTCCATCATGCTGCCCGCCGTAATGATAGTAAAGGGAAGTCACTCGGCTGGAGTCCTCGAGCGACCTCTTCCTGCAGTCCTTCTTCTGCGCACGATCTTATGAGAGATCGCTGAGATGCGCCTTCCTGTTAGACAATCCGGAGCATGCGATGCGTATTTGGTGCAACACGCGGGTCTGGATAGTGGAGTCGGAGTCGGAGTTTGTAGCCCGCGCTTGTGGACGAGAGTGTTGGGCGCCTTTTTATGCTCTGTGATATCCTTGATGAGCCTGTATGGTAGATGAATCGTACGTCTTCTTACAATGCATTGCTAGCGAGTGAGCTGTTGATACTGGTATTCAAGTTCTCGGTCACGTGGGGCCATAGCTGCCTTCATTGTCAAGGCGACCGACCCAAGACGACCGACCAGCAAGGCGCTGCGAACCCTTTCATTTCGTTTCATTTCATTTCATTTCATTTTTTCCTCGAACTCGACTCTCCGTAGATCCTGTGTGACCATGGCGTGGGACCTTGACCTCTGCTTAACGCAGCGTCTGAAAGTCCTCTTTCTTTCTACTGTTTTGTAGAACCACGTTCTCCCCTCACTTGTATGATTTCTTCGACGAGTGTATCTCAGTAAACAATACAAAGCTTAATCCAGAGCGAACAAACGGCCTCTTGGGTGTGATCCAGTGCCAAGCTTAGGCTCTGGCTGCGAACAACCAATCGACGCCACCGGAGTTCAGACATGAGATAGAATAAACGATACAACTTTATCAACAAGACTGCTCTTGTCAAGATTACTCGTAGATCTGGATGGTGCACTAGAACATCTTGGCTTCTACGTTCGGCAATGTCGGCAGTCTCAGCCACCTCAAAGCAACTTGGCAGCATTGGCCATCGCCACAGACGAATGCCCAGCTCAAGGCCTCATCCTCAGCCTTCCATCGAGCGCCTGTGACAAGCGCACCTGAAGATGAGATTACTTGGTACCTGCCTAAGCAGTCGGTACGGTAAACATACATGGAAGCTAATCAGCTGGCCTTGGTCCTTCCGATGTGGCTATGCCCACCCGACTGGTCTTGTAAATATGCTTCTATCTTCCAAGACCGAATCAAGACCGTGCAATCGGATTGATGCCTACTCGTGGAGTACCAGATGACTGCTAACACGACGCCTGATGCTGACAGTTGTGTGCACAGATTCCTAGTCCGCTATTGCTCTCCGCCATGGCCACGCTTGTTAGCATGGCGCCCAGCAAACTCCTACCACCACCGCTGCCGAGAACCCGGCTCCACAAAGCAAAGCTACGGCCATGACGTTGAAACCAAGATGCCACGATATTGGCGATTTTCGTGGGGTAATTAAGACCAGCTGCATAAAAGCGCAGCTGTTTCCCTGCCTGCTGCAGTTCGGTCGCAATTCTATCAAATTGACCGTCACCGCCAAACCCAATTCTCTTTTCCAAACGCCAGAGCGTCATGGCTCAACAACTCCCAAACAGCGATGGGTACTTTGCGGATTCGAACAATATCACACGTGGTCGCGAAAAAGATGACATTCCGTCTGAGTCGGACGGGAAGGGGTCGAGCGCGCCCGCGTACCCAGACGCGTACGACAACCAGACTGGTGAAGTCTACGATCCCTATGGCGGAAAGAAACTCGGCATGGTCCGGGTATGTGTGACTGTAACCTCAGCCTGCAGAACGAGGCTCACATATCGATATAGACCGCTTTGATCTTCTTCACCAACCAGGTCGGCATCGGGATTCTCAGTCTGCCAGCTATGCTGCACACAATCGGCTTGATTCCCGGAATCATAACCAGTAAGACCTGCAGTGTATACACACAGAAACATGAACTAAGCGCGCCCCAGTCATCGCATTCGGCGTCCTCGCGACCTACACCGCCTACATCCTGATCCAGTTCTACCGGCGCTACCCAACTATTCGAGACGTCGTTGACGTCGGCAGAATCATGGGTGGCAAGCCCCTGGAGATTATCGTCGGCGTCGCCCATGTGCTGAACCTGTGTCTCATCTGCGCATCCGCCAACGTCACGCTGTCCATCGCCCTCAACACCATCACGGAGCACGCAGTCTGCACTATTGGATTCATCGGCATCCCAATGGTCATGTGCTGGCTGCTTTGCATGCCGCGTAGCTTGAATTTTGCTGGGTGGTTCGGTATCCCCGCCACGATCAGCATCTGTAAGTGCTGCCTGACTTTCACTTACCGAGGGCCGCGATATGCTAACTGTCCCCAGTCACCGCAGTCTTCATCGTTATCATCGCCTTGGCCGTCAACGGCCCTGACTACGGCGGCGTTGCTAATGGCGGCAATGGGTACTGGGGCGAGCCGATTAACGAGCCACTCCAGATGCTGCTGGGACCCAACCCACGCTCGACAATGAATCAGCAGTTCGAATCCGTCCTGAATGTCGCGTTCGCTTACGCGGGAAATGTAAGTCTCTCGTTCGAACCCAGATTGCTCCGCTAAAAGAGAAAACAGCAAGCGTTCGTGACCGTAATGTGCGAGATGCGCAACCCGTAAGCAACGCACCCCCCTCCGTCTCCGTATCCGCGCCTAACAACCCAACAGAAGCAAAGACTACACGCCGGCGATAATCTGGCTCAACGTGATCGCAGTTCCAATGTACGTCATCGTCGCGTGCGTAATCTACCACCTGTCCGGGCAATACGTCGTGTCGCCAGCGCTGGGCTCGGCGCCAGGCACAGCCAGCAAAGTAGCGTACGGCATCCTCTTCCCGACACTCCTCGGCTCGGGCCTCGTATTCGGCCACACGGGCATAAAGTACATGTACAACGTTGTCATGGACAAAGTGATCAAGACGCGGCACCGGCTGACGGACAACACGCCGCTGACCTGGGGCGTGTGGCTGGGTCTCGGGACCGTGTTCTGGCTCGTTGCGTTTGTGCTCGCGAATGCCATCCCCGCGTTTGGATCCATACTGGCCATCTCGTCGGCGCTGTTCGTTACATGGTTCACGTTCGGCATGGCGAATGCGCAGTGGATCTTTTTGAACTGGGGCCAGCAGTTTAGCACCTGGAAGAAGGCGCTGTTGGCGGTTTTCAACTGGTTCATGATCCTTGGTATGTTGCCTGAGGGGGTGTGTTGTTGGTGGATGAGTGAGTGAGTGCTAATTTGTTGAGCAGCGTCGGCTTTTCTTACAGTTTTTGGGCTGTATACTTCCATCTCGGATCTGAACGCTAGGGTGCAGGACCCGAATGATACGCTGAATGTGTTCACTTGCGCGAACAATGCCCTCTTCTAGGCGGGGCTTGGGGTGGGGATTCTTTTCTACAGGGCAGTTTGAGAGGGATGTCTGTGTGCTCTGGCTGCTTTCAGGCTTTTCTACAAGCTGAGGTTTAGTTATGGACATGTACGAACAGAAGTACTCATACGGCTTATATACATCTAGTCCTGAACCTTTTCGCTGTTCCTAACGCACCTAATTGTGTTGCACTTCGAGCCATTCGCGACGTATCCTCACGACCAGTTTCATGCCGATGGGATGAGTAGGTCTCGTTGATCTTGCTATAGATATTTACTCTCCCAGTAACTACCTCATTTATTACGCAAAAAGCCTTAAGCCGTTTCCCCCCGTCTCATGCCGTCGCAACCTCATCGCCACACCCTCCGTCTCAGCTCAAAGTCCACGCACTCCATCCACCGCCGCCATCGCAATTCGAGAGGTACTCGCACCTGTAAAGTCGCGGCCTAACGGCATCGAGCGCTCGCTGGGTAGACCGTAAGCAGGTACAGAGAGGAATGTTGGAAGGATTTGAGAAAGAGTTGTTATGTTGTGGGAGGGGGGAGTGAGGTAGACCTGGGTAAGGTTACGTCGAGGTCGGCTCAACTTGTTCAGAACATGTTCACGTTGCAGCGATCGATGGGGAACGCGGACTTGCTGCATTGGGAAATCGGGACGCGCAGTCACTTGCTTTCACCGGAGACGCGCTCCGAACATATTCACCCTTGCAGTGATCGATGGATGGTCAGAGTTACTGGATTAGGAAATTTGGTAGCGCTGGTAGACCGGATGTGTTTGTTGTCCGCGTTGAGCTGGGATTTGCTGGCTTTGATGGGGCTTGGTTGTCTATACCTCTGCTGTAGGGTAGCCAGGATAACTGGCCGTGGTGAGTTTTCGCTTTGCGTTGCATCAGGCTCAACCTATGATAGTGAGCGCCTAAGGTATTCTTTACAGTTCGTTTGTAGAAGTTGAGCAGGATCGTGTTCACGACAAATGCTACGCTTATGGAGCATAGAATGTTGCCGTTACAAAGAGGTTCAACTGTAGCATTCGTTACAGCGAGGATGCATCAGACTGGACTTACGTCATGCTCTCTTACTCTTTTGCTCAGATTTCGTGCATTGATATATACTTCTTAAATGTCTGAGTTGGTGATAGTTACACGAGGTTCTCCTCTCCTACACTCTTTTCCTCGCTTCCGCCCCTGAGAAGCCAACGTTAATTCTTTGCATGTCGAAGCACGATAGATACAATGCTAGATACTAAAACACCGAAAGAAATAGTCATGCTACGCTGGTTTTCTACCTTGGATTCTTGTCCACTTGAGACTTGAGGTTAGACGCGCCTAGATGTCCATCCTCAGACGAACACCATCAACGATACCGACATTCTCACTCGTCACTCTCAGCATCGCTTGGTTCGTCGTCAGAGGGTTCGCCCTCGGATTCGAGACGGTTGCTCAGATTGTCACTGTCGGCATCGCTCACATCGGTAAGCTCGGCCTCACTCTCCTCATCGCTCTCAACCCGCTTCTTCCTCCCGCTCGCCTTCTTGCTCTTTGCGGCCTTTGACGGGGTACCTGCACCTTCTTTGCGCACGCCGGACCGCTGCACGAGATGCTCAATCGGACAGCCTTTGCTCCAGCCTTCGCTGCTCTCGCCAGTGATTGCCCGACAGCGCGGGCATGATTTGCCGTGCTTGATGAGGAGCTGGTGCAGCGGATACTTCAAGTCGTCTGGGACGCGGACCTCGCAATGCGCATATGTTGAGTTACGAGTAGGGCCGGCGAACGTACCCTTTGCTCCGGGTGCTAGGCCTGCTGGATCCCCAGGCGAGGGCACCCAGCCAAGCCATTTGCAGAGACGGAAGACGTGGGTGTCAACGGCGAATGAGGGGCGTTGCAGGCAGAAGAGTAGCACGCAGGATGCAGTTTTCGGACCGATGCCTGGGTATTTGGTAAGAGCGTTGAAGGCGTCGTCGTTGGAGAGAAGATGCAGATGATCCAACGAGATGACATCCTGTCCTGCTTTCTCAATCTCGGTATCCTTCTCTTTACCAGACTCGTTGGTAGAACCGGGAGCTCCGTCAGCTGACGACGCAAGAGCTTCGCGGCGGGCTTGGTTCTCCTCCCATACCATTTGAAGTATCTTCTTGATGTCTTTACTTTTGACATCTGCTAGGCCGCCACTCTTGATAGCCTCGAAGACGTCTTTGGTGTCTGCTTTCCTCACTGCATTCCAGTCTACGCTGCCTTTGCCAATGCCCTCTTTCAGGATGCCGAATCTTGAAACCAGGCCTGCAAAAGCTCGAGATGAGTTTGCTCCGGACGTTGCTGCAGAGAGACGGGTGCGGATGAGGGCGTCCAGAACGGAAGGCACTTCTCCGCAGCCTGAAACCTCGAGTGATGGTGTTGGGATCTCCTTGGGTGCCTGGACCTTGCCATGGACCTTTGATAGCAGGCGTGTCACCTCTTCGCATTCTTCGGCTGTAGGGTGTGGATAGTTGGGATATGGTGTCTGTCCAGGTGTAAGGCCATACGTGTTGCTTTTGCCCTTCTTCTTTGGTGCGTCTTTGTCTGTTGTCGTAGCCTTGGCCACAAGATCTTCGACTTCTTCCTTCTTCATACTTGCTGACTTCTTTGCTTTCGGAGACTTCTTCGTCTGTGCAGCAGCGCTACCGTTTGCTTCATTTTTGACAGAAACCTCAGGGATGGCACCCAGGTTGTGGGGCAGCTCGTTCACGTCCTCCTCTTTCACTGCGGCTTTCTTTGCCCGCTTGGTACCCTTCTTCGTATTTGCTGCTTCCGCTGGCGACACGTCTTCCTCTTTGACAACCTTCCTCTTCCGGGAAGTTTGAGTGGCTGGCGTTGGGGGTGGGCTCGAAAGCTGCACAGGCCCACCCTTGACAGCGGGTGGGGCTTTTGCGGCTTGCACGGAGCTTCTGGTAACCCTCGCCATGGCTGAATAGCTGGAGATGGAAAGGAGCTGCAGAGACAATCTCAATGGCTGGGCGGCGAAGTGCAATGCAAAAAACAGCTTGACAGGAAGCTTCAATGCAATTGTGACCAACAGGACGTGGGCAGGTGGTAAAGAAACGGTGAGGTTGTAGTCTGGCGTCGAGATGCAAAGCCAGAGAACGGGCAAGGTGAGGTGAGGTGAGGTAAGGTGAGTTGAGTTTCAGACAGGTGGTGTGCAGAGTGACGAGCAGAATGGCAGTGGTTATTTCTGTACGACGATACAATTGAGAGAGGGAGACATGACGTCGACGACTCTGATTGGCGTGCCGACTGAGCTGGACCCTTGAAGCACGCAGAACGCGACGGGCGCGACGGTCCACTTAAAATCATCCATCAGATGGCGGTACCGGCAATTGGCAGCCCCGCGTCCGCCTTCGCGTTATTACTACCTCTCGCGCATTCACACAACAGATTGCACATCATATGTTCAGAATGGCTGGAAGAGCTCCTCTTATCGTCCCTGCTGTAAAGCGCCACACTGCGACCGTCATTGTCGCCCACGGCCTCGGTGACTCTGGCGCCGGCTGGTAAGGGCGCATCCCCTGTGTTTACCACCTTTGCCCCCACTAACTGGCTGTAGGATCTTCCTCGCGGAGAACTGGCGACGCCGCAGCAAGTTTGAGGAGGTCGAGTTTGTCTTCCCAAATGCGCCCAACATTCCCATCACCCTCGTGCGTACACGTTTCCTCACACTCGGCGCAATGCCCCGCGCGCATTCCCAGCACGTTGCTGATAAGGACGGCAGAACATGGGCATGAGCATGCCCGGCTGGTACGACATCAAGTCTCTCAACAGCCTGACTGAGCGCGAGGGAGACGAGGCGGGCATAATCAAGTCTCGCGAGTACTTCCACTCCCTCATTGACCAGGAGGTGGCAAAGGGCATCCCCGCCAACCGCGTCGTCATTGGAGGCTTCTCGCAAGGAAGCGCCATGGCCCTGCTGTCGGGCGTCACATACAAAGAGCAGCTGGGCGGCATCTTCGGCCTGAGCGGATACCTGCTCCTGCAGAAGAAAGTCAAGGAGATGATCCCCACGGACAACCCCAACCAGAAGGTGCCCATCTTCATGGGCCACGGCGACGTCGACCAGGTTGTTGCGCACAAGTACGGTCAGATGAGCGCCGACGAGCTCAAGAAGCACGGCTTCAACGTCGACTTCAGGACATACAAGTAAGGCTTGCCCGCGTTTCTACCATCCGCAAACTAACACCACACAGGGGCCTTGGGCACTCGGCGGACCCCGATGAGATCGACCACCTTGAGGCCTACCTCAACCAGCAGATACCCCCTCTCGACAGCGTCAAGTCGGAGGAATCCCTTTGACTCTCTCCAAATGCCTTTCCTTTTGCGTTGCCAGGGACGATGACGGGCCTGGTACTGATTGTTTCCTGCTTTTTTGTGTGGATCGCCTGGTACAGGCGGGCTGGATCTGAGGAGGCTGAGAGTCTGGATTCATCTGGATAGACGATACACCGCGTGTTATGGACATGCACGGGCGTCAATGTATATGAAGGCCCCGAACTATATATCCATAGAATCTTGATGGAATTTAAAGTCGTTTGCTTGAAATGGTGAGCTTGTTAAGTGCACAGAGACTGAGACTTTCCATCGCATTGTAAACTAAGTAGGTCAATACAAAGGCTTACTCGTATGACGACACGCAGTTATTGTTCATTCGTAGTAGACGATTAAATTTACAGAGACTGCCGACGCCTAAGCTAATCGTGCAACTTTCCTCCAGATCGAGCACCATCTCCATGCCCCATCATTAGCCATTACCAGTCCTCTATCCCAATACTCAAAACGCCACGCTAAACTCAAAAACAAATGCAAAAAAAGTCCACCCCATCACCAAGCCAACCCTTGAGAGCAAGCCAATCCACACGTATCAACACCCCTAACCCAGCCTCACTCGTCGCCCACAGCCATATACCCTCCGCGCACCGAAACAGGCCGCGAAGCCCCATGCGCCGACGGATCCGGGCTCAACAGCGGCGGAGTCGTCACGGGCTCCATCATATAGCTGAGCTTACTACCCCGGTCATACGCGGTGTTTTCCTTGGCCAGGGCAGTCGTGTCTGAATGGATGCTCCAAGCGGACATGCGATGGGCCTTGAGGCCGACGACGTCGCGTTCGTCGAGGGCGCCACCTGGCAGCGGCGTATGCAGGTGTGCGTCGCCGTGGCTGTCTCCGTGGTGGTCGTGGTGGTGGTCGTGGTCGTCGATCTCGAGGGCGTAGGGCTCGCCGCTCTTGAGGAGGCGGTGGTTGGACCACATTGAGCTGAGTTTGTCCATGAGCAGGATCAGGAACAGGAGAACCACGCAGATGGGGAGCAAAGCCGGCGAGCTGAGCATGTTGTATAGAAGCTGGTTGCTTGCCATGACGGCCATCATGGCGCCGCCGCACATCAGGACTAGGCACCGTGTGATGAGGGATACGAAGTCGAATGTGTCGGCTTTGTGTCGCCGGATCAGGACGAGGAAGACGAGCAGGCAGAGGATCAGTAGGCAGAATGAGCTCCAGTAGTACATGTATGTGATGCGCCACCCTTTCATGGCAATGTCGATGGGTGTGAGGTAGCCTTCTAGCTTGTCGAGGGGGATCTTGACGCCGAGGCCCGTGTAGAGACCGCTGGAGATGGCTTGGTCGACAAGCATAAAGTCCTCTGGCCAGCCTTCGGTATTGTATTTGTCTGTATTCTCAGCAGAGCAGATGCCGGTCATGTTTCCGATGTGGAAGATCTCGTCTTCGATGAGCTCCTGGTAGTGGTACGTGTCCATTTTGCTTCGGAACTGGAAGTAGTCGATCGTCTTCAGCAGCGAGTCGCGCAGCTTTTCCCCGTCGAGATGGTCCTCCTGACAGATGTCGTAGATCTTTTTGCTGACTTTGTCGGCGCTCTTGATGACATAGCGTGCCAGGGCGATCTGCTGCGAGCCCTCGACGACGCCTACAATGGCAAGCTGCAGTGGGAAATGCAACAGCGACCACACCTGCTGGCGGATGGTTCCATAGTGGCCGTGGGGGAAGTTATCAAAGTACAGCCCGTGTATGAAGACCTAAAACAGCGCTGTCAGCAAGTCTGCAGATCTGCATTTAAAAGAGTGAGCTTACCAAAGTGACGATGATGCACATGATGAGAAAGCAGCCTTCCACGTCTAGACCATGCTTGCCCATAATCCTGCTGACGGTCTTTGTCACTCCGATGGCACCCTCTCCGATGACAATGATGGTGAGTAGGCTCATGCGCTCCATCAGATGCGTCTTCTTGAAGCTCAACATGCGCCAGAAGCAGGAGATTGCGATGACTCCAATCGCCTCCAAAACCATGACAATGTACCAGACCACGAAGACGTTGTGGTGGGTGTTGTCTTCTGCTTGGAAGGCAGGAGTCATGGCAGCGAAGGCGCCCGTGCCGACGAGATAAATCGCAATCGTCATGCCGAGGGGAAGATACAGCTTCGAGTATGAAGCTCTCCAGGTGTAGAACTAGTCTTGTAAGCCACAGCCAAAAACCGACAGATGGGCAAGCTCTTACCAGCACAACCACATACTGGAGTGCAAGCAGCCCTCTGCTTATGACCAGAGTGTAGCAGAGGAGGCGGAAATTCTGTCGTGTATCAGCAACACATCCCCCGCTCTGCGCACGCCACGACCTACCGCGTTGTTCACATTATGGCTAGTGGGATTGAACGCCGACCCGACCAGAGCCAGGCCCACAAAGACGATGAACTGGATAGTCTTGCAGCAGCGCTCATACAGCGAGTCACGCGCAAAGCGCACATCGTGCAGTGTGATTTGGAACCACGCCGACCAGAGAATGCCGAAGAAGCCAATGTACCCGAGGAGGTAGTCGGTGTCGGTGATGGAGTGGTATGCGGTGAAGGTCGCGAGGTTGGCTACGAAGAAGAGGTCGAAGAAGAGCTCGACCGAGTTTGCTTCGTGGCGCTGCGAGAAGACGAGGTGCTCGTGGTCGGCGCCCTCGAGCGGCGACTCGATGATCGGCGTGATTTTATGCAGCCGTCGGAGGTGCTTCTCTGCGTCGCTACGAGCTGTCAGTCTGGCAGACAGCGCCCCTACAATTAATCCACATACACATCTTTCTGCGCTAGTGTCAGTTCCGCGGGGTCCCCGGACGAATTGTGGTTTACATACTTTGTGTCCGTGAAAGCTCCAACCCATTTCTATATCAAACGGCCACGCGAGACCCAGAGAGTACAGCAGCCGTACAGAATGTGACAGAGCCTCTATAAAATACTCGACCTCTCAGCTCGGGCGCACTGATGCTTTAACTTGCGCTCCACGGGCCTTGTCCCCCCCACACATGTTAAGCGTGTTCTTTTTCGGGGCCTGGGCCAGCTGATGGCGTCTGACTACCTGCACCTCGAACGTCGGCTGCTTGCACCCCACATCATATGCTATGCATCTTTCGCAGAGTTTCTGATTGGGATTTAGACACGGTTGAGCAGCAGCGTTGGCACTGGAGATGAGCGCGGTGCGGAGAATCTCCAGCGTATCTGACAACCCACCAGAAAACCAGACCATCCACGCCAGCATCGAGCACCTGCCAAACAGCCAAGTCACACATACCCAGCTAGGTACCTATCCGGGCGCACGTAGAAACACGCTCAGCCCGCCGCTACACGGACAGCAGGGGCCTCTGCTTACGATGATCTCGCCGCTACAAAGCTTGTCCCATTTTGACTCTGGCAACAGGCGCCCTAAGTGGTGGGACAAGCCACAGAGGCCAACGCTGGCAACATGCACTGGTACCGTAGCGGCGGTCAGTGCCACAAGAGCATTTATAAGCCGCCCCTTTTGAATGCACACGGCGAGCTGAGAGTACGGGCCGATTCTTCGACGCGTTCTCGGGGACGCTGACTGGCGTCCCCGATGGGTACGTCTGGGCTGTAGCAGCAGTACCCGTGGGTTAGGGTTTGACGGTGTAGATTTTCACCCGAGTTGGCCATTACATATACCGAGATACTGGGAGAACATCGCAGCAATGCAGTGCTGTGTATAACAAGATGGACATGGCAGCAAATGAGCTGGCTAGCGCTGACGCCAAAGGCGAGATCGCCGCTCGCCGTTATTGGCTTCAATTCTAGCCAGCCTCGCGCCCAATCGATGCACCTGGTAGGTATCAACATGGACACTAGAAGAGCGTTTCGTTACCTTTGCTGTCTTGTTCCCCGTGTTCGAGTCATGCCAATTTCAAGTCTGCGCTCCGCCTCAGGGCCCAAGTAAAAATACCCCGAGCTAAACCAACATGTGCTGTGAAACACGGATTTCTCCAATCGGTAGGTGATTAAGCGCAAATATAGATTCAGGGCCGTGCAGTTGGTAGAAGAACACGACTGTACAATAGGTAATCATTCCACAATATGTGCACCAATGTGCCGGCCGACCCCCTCTATTCCCAAATATCAACGCCACGCTCAATGATGAGGTAAACCATGCAAATTTCTCTATATACCAAAGCTGCCATGCAGCTTGCACTCACTTGCGTATAAGCCCAGTCCGCTCGTTGGAGCTCTGGCCCTCGTCGCCAATATCTTCCTCTTCATCTTCATCCCCATCCTCGTCGCTCCACCCTTCAGCTTCGAGGTTGTCGCCACGGATGCCGAAACTTAGCAGGAAGCCCACAAAGGAGATTCCTGCAAAGATACCGAATGGGACTGCCTCGCCTTTGGGCTGGATCTTGGTTGCAGCGGTGAAAAGCGCACCTGATATGAAAGGTCCGGCGGCGCGACCCGCAGCTGAGAGAGTCTGCGCCAAGCCATTTAGGGTTCCCAGTACGTTGTGGTTCGGGGCTGAGTTGGTAATCTGGGCGGGGTTAGAATAGGAAGTAAAGGGAGAAGCGTGTAGCACTCACCAATAGCAGAGCAGCTGTCAAGCCACCGACACCCGCAATGGTCTTGATGACCAAGACCACTCCAAGCTCAAACCACAGCCACTTGCTCCCAAAGTTGTCTTTGTAACCCACAAACGGCATGAAGAGGAATGCTGCCACAAACAAAGCCAGACTGGCTCGGTAGGCGATCTTATTGCCCATCTTACCACGCAGCTTCCCAAAAATACCGACCTGGAATCCAATGGTGATGGCGCCCGCAAACGATAATGACAGCCCCACAGCCTCTGGCTTCAGACCTCGGCCGGTTGGCGTCTCTTCTTCGGCAAAAATAGGATACAACGAGTTGTACGAGATGTTTGCTAGCTGGAAGATGGTGTATGTCACCAGAAGCAGGATGGTGTCGCGGTTGAGTATCTCCTTCTTTGTAAGCTCTCCATGGGTGTCAGGGAAGAGTGCGGGGGCGAGAACGTCGGATTCGGCGTCGGATGTGTCCTCATCTTCATCGTCCGTGTCTTGATCGTGCGCCGAGTGCGAGTTCTTGTGCCTCCCAAACAGGCGGCGTACATAGGTTGGGCGTGTCGAGCTTGTAAACTGCCACATCCACGCGAACAAGTTGCCGATTCTCTTGCCAATGGGAGGCATTTCCTTTGCCTCTTCCAGGCTCTCCTCGAGGAACAGCATGCACACGACGAGGTCGAGGGCAAGGACAACGGCCGAAAACAAGTTTGGCAGCAGGTAGGGGTAGGGGTTGGGCTGGTCGGGGTGGAGCGGGTGCTGGTAGAAGACCAGCAGACCACCGACAATGGGGCCTGTGATTCCGCCGATGCCGTATACAACGGGGAGGTACGTAAAAGCACGCGACTGGTTGCTACGATCCGTGATCTCGCCCAGACAAGTCGAGACAACACCCGAGTTGCCGTTGACGAATCCCATGAGTGCCTGAACCAGCACAGCCTGCCACAGGGTTCTGCAGAAGCCAAATGCGAGGAAGCAGCACATGGTCAAGAAAGTGCCGATGACGATGACTGGCTTGCGTCCAATCTTGTCCGAAAGCCACCCCCAAAAGAAGTTTGTAGTGAACTGAGCCAGGGCGAAGGACGAGGCGATGAGGCCGACATACAGGCCTGTCTGGCCGTCCTTGACTTCGGGAAAGGCTTTGGTCATCTCGGGCAGGTAGGGACTGATGGAGTTGAGGGCCGTCTGCTCAGCGAGAGCAATGATGGCGAGGACGACGAGCTGGCGCGTGGGCAGCGGCGACTCGTGCTGGGCATCGTCTGCTTCGGAGCCGCTGGCATGGCCGCGCGAGGGCGACGACGAGGCGGGGCGGCCGCGGTTTGGCGGAGGCTTGGTGGGAAACGTCTGGTAGTGCAGCGTCGACGATTGCCGCCTGGGATCGATGGGCGGGCGTCTTCCGCTCATGGCGGCGGCGGAGAGGATAGGTGGTGAGTGCGTGTGAGGTTAGCTTGTCGAGGTCGGTGCAGGTTGCGCGTGCATTGGAGCTGGGGTGGTCGAGTTCGGCTGTGAAAAGCTCCAGCCGCTGTCCATTTCGTCATAGTCCAACAAGCACCAAACCCGGACGATCGACCAGGAACGCGTCCTTTGTCAGCCAACCACCATTCATTCATTCATTCACTCACTCACCCACGCACCCACCCATCCATCGCCAACTCGTGCCAAAATACCCACCCACGGACCCACGCCTACGCGCCATCCCGTCCTCCCAAGTACCCGACCAGCGCCGTTGATGCCCGCATAGTCCCCGTCCAACCCCCGTCCATGGCACGCCTCGAGCTTGCACCTCGCTCCGATGCAGCCTTGCGGCGTCGCCCTGCCACCCCACGTCCATAACTAGGTAGGGAGATGTCTCCAAAATAACACAGACCAATACCGACGAGCGCATATTTGGCCGTGGCGCAGTGTACCTACATGGTATACTCCACACCCAACACACAGCCACCCAATAATAGATGCCCAGCGTCGAGTCGACTTGGCTCTCAACACCTCGCTTCACCCATCTACCATGTCGCACCCAAGGCCGCCAGCCGGCTGAGACCGCAGCAGTCGTCGAGTTCAAGCTCGCCCACTAACGACTGCTCGCTTCTCCCCGCTGCGCAAACTAGTCTGACTACCTGTGCTGTATCCATGCACCAACACTGATTGTATAGACCCCTGCTGCCCCGTTGCACAGCCCGGGCCCTGCGCTCGTTTCACATCTTTCGAAATCGCATCGGGCCGTGACTTTGATCCCGCCGGGCATTGCAGCTACCTCGCTACCACGACGGCAATGTACAGTAGATTAATCTGGATCCTTGGCGAAAAAGGTAGCCGATACAGGCAGCAAGCTGGACGCTGGGAGCCTCACGATGCACTGAGTATAATAAGTAGCATCTTCTTCACAGTCAAGAATAATAACAAAGCATCCAGTTCCACACATCAGCCTCTTTGTCTGCTCTTCTATCAACACCTCCCAAGCGCGTTTCCTCTTGTTATTGAACGTCCTTCTACAGTCACATCTGCTTCACCCTCGACTCTTCAAACTCCCAACCTCATCTCACATCTCCGTCAACACTGTAACATGCGCTACCATGGTCTGGTTCCGCTCATTGCGGCCATCCCTTCAGCCCTCGCTGCTTCGCCCCTACGACCAGAATTCACAAACACGACAACCCTACCCACCCACTTCGCCATGATGCTCATCCCAGAGTTCCAGGCCCTCGATGTCATCGGCCCACTAGACGTCCTGAACACCCTCAGCATGTACTACAAGAACGTCACAAAGATGCATCTGTCCGTCATCAGCAGATCCATGGACCCTGTCGCAAGCACCAACAGGACCGGCAAGGGATACTTTGGCCAGGACATTCTCCCCACCACAACCTTCCAGGACGTACTCAAGGGCGGCGGCAGCTGTCCGGCTGCAGTCCCAGAGAACGGGTCTGGCGAAGCCCCGGGCACCGCCAACAGCCAGGGCGGCGGCTACGGCCAGGGCGGTACCGAGCAGTCGCAGCATACTCCCCCCTCAGGCGACGGTCCCCCAAAGGGCCCTGATGGCGGCTACGGCAAAGGCTACAGCAAGCGCGAAGATGTCGCCCGCCCGGTGCCCGTCGACGACGCGCCCCTGGGCGACATCGAGGTGCTGCTCGTCCCCGGCGGCGGCGGCACAAGGCGCGACATGACCGAGGAGATTGCCTTTGTCAAGACCATGTACCCCAAGGTAAGCAACCACCCCAGTACCAGCAGCAGCCCCCCCAACTAACACCCCCTCGTAGCTGAAATACATCATCTCCGTCTGCACGGGCTCTACGATCCTCGCGCGCGCCGGCATCCTCGACGGCAAACAAGCCACAACCAACAAGCGCGCCTGGACCTGGGCCGTAACCACAGGCCCCAACGTCGAATGGATCCCCGCCGCCCGCTGGGTTGAAGACGGCAACATCTGGTCGTCGTCGGGCATCTCGGCTGGCATCGACGTCACGTTTGCCTGGGTCGCAAAGATCTACGGCGAGGAGACCGCAAACTGGATCGCTGCGTCCATGGAGTATGAGCGCTGGACAGACGCTCACCGCGACCCCTTTGCGCAGATCTGGAACGTCCCTGGTGCCGGCGGTGAGGCGCCTGCTGCCCCCGCTGTCCCGGCCCCTGGCGCCCCGGATGCTGCCCCTGCCCCTGCCCCTGCTGCTCCCCCTGCTACGCGCGCTGCGTAGAGGGAGAGGTACAGGGTGGTGTAAGCGGTAGCGATGCCACACCATGCCACCTCACATCACACCACACCAGATAGGGGTGCCGGACGGCAACGATGAGGAAGAGTACGCGGCGTAAGAGAAGTCTTTTTTATAGGTTGTAATCATGAGTTTGGGTTCAAGAGCAAGGCGTTACGTAGACGGACGGTACTATATGCACTTTAAGAATATGACGACATGCACACTTATATGAGGATACCATGAAGATAGCCTTTGCTGTAACGCCGTGTTGTAGAGTGAATTATTTCCGTGTCTCCTGTGGGGGTTGCTTTTCTGATATCTGCGTCAGTGTTCAGGCACCGGGTACCACATCTTCCTTCACATTACATTCCACATTAATCAGCACTACAGAACCAGCGTCCGCACAAGTGACGTTGTTCTCAAGAACCTTCTGAATCATACAGCTGAACTCATATATCGAGGCCGAATCCCATCAGCGAAGCCATTCGAACCCCTCACTTCCACATCCCACGACCACCCACCATCAGCCCCAGTCCTCCTCACACATACCGCGAGCAACCACCCTCAAACGCATCGTGCAGGCCCTTCGACGCACCTCTTCCACCTCCCGCACTCGTACTCGGTGGAGCAGAACCCGTATCTGCAGACGAGCACCACCTCGCCGTCGTCGGAACATATATGGTGTTCGTTTAGTCCGCGTGCGTTGTAGGCATTCTCACAATCACCTGCGACGCGAGTCTTTTTATGTTGCGCCAGATTCGTCGAGTGTAGGCCTGATGTGCCACTCGCAGGTGCTGTCACGCACCCCGGGGCTGTACATGTGAAGTATGGTTGTTTGGACGTGTCGTCGAGCTGCTTTTCATACTGTATCAGCATCACCTTCACTCCACATGCCCAACGCCGTCAAGCTCACCTGCACACTGTGCGCATCCCCCGCACACAGCGGCGCAGCGAAAGAGAGTACGACGGCGTCTATCAGGACGAGCAGCGCAGCAGCCGCGGCCTTCATCGTTGTAGTGGTGGTGTGGTGTGTGGTGGATTATATAGTCGGGGTCGATCACGGTTCTGTTGAGTAGGGGGAGAAGTGAACTGAAGACGACCTACTGGGAGGTTTATGCGCTGATAGGTGGCAAAGCGGGCTGGTTTGTTTGCTTGGCCTCACTCATATGGCGGTGGGGCTGCGTGTTTGGTGTTTGGGTGGCGGGTAAACGGGGTGAGTGAAGGAGCCGCTGGTGTGGGGAAGGTGCGAGCATGTGCATTTCACTGGGTGATGGCTCCGATGTTGGGTTCTGGAGGTGGTTGAATTGGCCAGCTTGTATTGTCTGCAGATTAATATACAAAGAAAGGTCAGTGAATTGCATCAAGCCGTCGGGCAAACAAGGATACGAAGACGGGCTTTACATCACGCTTGGTCATGAAGAAATCCGAGTCGCTCAGAGAAAAACCCAATCTATGCTCATAACATGCGCCTCAGCTACGCCCTTATTGCTCCTAAGGAGAGTATACTCGGCCAAAAAAGCACACTCATCCACTATTGGTATCCTTCACCATGCTCATATTGACAATCGTAATGTTCCTAGACAACCGACACTCTGTCGCGAATCTACTTCCACACCCGTCTCTTTTGTCACTCTCAAGTTGGGAGTACCCACCCTATGCAACGACATCGGACTGCTGGTGCTCGGCCTTGCTGCCCTTTCCTCTCCATGTGCTGACAGCAGGAATGTCGGCCTTTAGTCGCTCTTCCTGCGTCGAGTAGGCCTTGGGCGTTAATTTGATGAGTGTGTGCAGCGGCACCTCCATCCACGGGCTCTGCTCTTGCGGGACGTTCATGAAGTATGCGTAGATGCATCGCAGGATGGCCTGGTGCGTGACGATGAGAATGTTCTCGCTTCGCTCCAGCTCCATGATGATGGGTTCCAGTCGAATGACAACATCCCGATACGACTCTCCACCGAGATAGCGGTAGTTGTACTTGTCCTCGTCGCGCTGCGCAAAGTCCTCGGGGTATTTCTGCTCGATTTCGCCGTAGGTCAGGCCGTCGCAAACACCAGAATCGAGTTCGTCCAGCGCTTTCCATTCGAGTTTCTCAAAAGTGAGGAAGCGTGCGGTTTGGATGGTGCGCTTCAGTGTGGAGGTCCAAACGGTAAGCCTGCGGCCATCGCCAACAGACTGCGCAACAAGGCCCGGAAGAGCATGCGCATAGGCATCTCCGCGCTCCGAAAGATCTGCGTCTCCTCCAATCTGGCCCGAAAGGTTGTACTGCGACTCGCCGTGCTGCGCTCGTTAGTGAAGGTACTCAAAGTGGTCACAAGCAACGTACTCGGGACAGCCAGATCGAACGAGGCTTAATGTGCAGGTTCATCAGGTAATAAACCACCCTACTTTGCAGATAGTCCTGTATCTGGTTGATGATGACCTGTTTCCCGACATCGATCAACTTGACGTAGGTGAGGTCGCGCTCGTCCTCGTCGATGGTCTGGTACACCTTCTCGTAGTTTCGGATGCGGTTTCGGAAGTCGGCCGCGGCCTCTTCGGGGTCCTGGCCCACGTAGTCTGGCGACGTAGTCTTGACCTCGAGAATGTTGCTCATGATGAGATCTTCATCATCGCATTTCGACTCGACAAACAGGGTCTCAATGTTCTCTGCCTGGCATCGCTCTTGTATCCACCTGCGTCGGCTCTTGGTGGAGTTTGTCGCATCGAGGATGGCAATCAAGCCCCTGCCCTCGGAAAACCATTTGCACATGTCGTTGACTGCCGCCTCGGCGGCAGCCTTGCGGAGACGCTCGCCCTCTGGGTTCGAGGTATCGAAGAATTCGGCAGACGGGTTTGGAGTGGCAGTGCGACGGTACTGCCCCACGTTGAAGGTCTTGGACTTGATGGACAGCCAGTGCAGGTAGCGGACGACTGGAAGGAGTGGGTTGTTAGCGAGTGCAATGACGTACAAGACGGAGGCCGTACCTTTTTGTGCAATCAGACTCTTTCCACGAGCAGGCAATCCTACCATGACGACGCATATCCGCGTGTCTTCGGCCTGTACACCGGCACCGTTAGTCTTCCTGAGCGGCTTTACGAATTCGCCGGCGGGCACTGCGCGCATGTTTGGCGCGTAGCAGCCATTGGATTGTGTCATTGTGTGTTGGGGCAGGTCCAGAGCCTCGGGCGATCCAGGGGGTGAAGAGAGGAGCAGATGTGTTCGGGACAGCGAGCGTCGAGCGATGGAAGAAGATGGGAATCTAGCCGGCTGACTTCCGAGGTACGGTGGGAGAAAGCGTGATTATTATGCAATAGAGGGGCAACGCCAAATGCCAAAGGATCGAAGGGGCGAATTTGGGGTCAGCAGCGGTGAAGACGAAAGAGCGTTGAGGCAGCTGTTGTGTCGGCGCGGGGTGTCGTGTTGCAGCGTCGTGAAGTCGGCTCGGCGGTCGAGAAGCGAGAGGAGAGGGGAGGAGCAGCTCGAGGATTGACGATAATTCCCCGCATTCGGAACGGCGCCTCTTCTTTTCAAAAGCACGAGCACGAGCACGAGCACGAGCACGAGCGTCCGGATTGCGGCTCCATGCAAAGCGCAGTGGAGCAGCTGCAAGAGCCGATTCTCATTCGACCGACAAATGGCGGCGTGGACAGTGACGTTCCACTCGGCCGGCAGGCGGCAGGGCGGCAGGGCGACAAGGCGACGACAGGAGGTGCTGATCAGGTACTACACGCGACTGATCCGTCCGTGCTTGCAACTTGCAACCCCCTCGTGCCCAAGACGACACCAGGCGACGGCTATGGCGCAGTCCGAGTCTCAAGCTGCAGTGCCTGTTGCCAGCGACTGTGCGGTTTGTCTGGCGTGCAGCGTGCTCTGCTCCCTACACACACAGGCGTATGACGACACTGGCAGCGTGTGGAGCCCAATTTCGCAGCAGTTAAGCCGCCGAATGCCGGAGTGGGTTGGGTTGGGACGTGGTCGACGAAGTCGTCCAGACTCGGCGAAAGAGCGTGGCGCGAGGCGGGCACGCGTGCAAAACGAGATCTAACTCACCGTGGAGATGGAATAGGTCCTAGTGTGCCCCATGCTTGTCGTCGCGACTCTTATTCTCTGTGTAGCGGTGGCTCTTGTCGGTGCGGTACGGCGGGGGCAGGCGAGGCTCGCACTCGGGGTGTCAGGTGTATGGAAACAGAAAGCTAGCTCGCGCAGACGAGACGTCTTTGCTGTCTCAATGGAATTGCTGTCCGTCTGCTCTTGCCCGAGTGGGATGCGCATGCCTGTCCCTAGACGCCTAGATTCTCTCTTATCAACGCCTTGTGCTGCACATCACACCGCTCCACGTCCTGTTAGGTAACGCTGCGGCTGGAATGCTGCCGATAAGATTCGCTCACCACCACCACCACATCACAACCACAACCACAACCACAACCACAGGCCTATCCAAACATTAAATTGTCAAAGCCGCTTCTAGCTATCACCACGTGTCCCTCCCTACATATAACCCTTGCGCCAAAGCTCAAGGCCATCAAGTGCGGGTATATAGCAACGCTGAATCATTATACAATCCTCATGACATGGAAGATATCACGCTCGCTCCTGCAATATCCAACATCAAACATCCGCATACAGCCCTACATCATCATGTCCAGCTGCCAAAGCTAGACATGCAACCGTGTCGCCCCAGCTACCCGGAACCTGTCATCGGCGCCACTCTGGAGGGCCAGCAGGGTTGCGCTCGCGTCCAGCCTTCGCTTCAGGGCTGCCGCTGTTCGCTCTTGTCCCCGGCTGCCCACTCCCTCCTCCACCCATCTGATCTTGTTGATCATAAAGCTCAGCCCTTCGTGCGACTTGCTCCGGCGACTTGAGATGCCGTATTCCACAGTGCCGGCGTATTCCTGAAGTCGAGGAAGCATAAGAATCTCAATCTGTAGGTCCATGTCGGCCGGCGGCGTAATAGGGGCAGCGGGAAGCTTTGTGAGCGTATCTTCAGCATCACTGGGGTTGTTGGACGCTGTAATACGAGGGTCAAGCATGTTCACATCGACGGTATCGTCCCATTCGCCCCTAATCCACCCAGAGTGAATGGCAGCCGCAATCGGGTCCGAGTCGTCCCGGTAGATGCGTGCGCCCCAGACATGCCGTTGGAGGACCAGATGCTGTCGCTGTCGAGGCTTCAGGTAGAACCTGGGCACTCTGACTGTAAAAGTGCAGTTGATGGGATTGACTTCAAACCGCGGCAATCCCTTCGGGTTAGACGCATAACCAAACTGGTCATCCAACGACGAGTTTGGCTTGGGCAGCGCCGTGGTGGCTTCATACACATGTGATCCAAGATGCTTACGGGGAAGTTTGGCAGCTTCTTCCAGGATAGGTTGGATGTTGTGAAGCTTGAGGGGAACGCTTGCAGCAGGCAGAGGTAATGACTGATTTGGTCTCGCAGTGTGGTGGTGGTGATGGTGATGGTGTGACGGCCCTTGGATGTGGTGGTGATGATGCAGGGGCTGTCCTGGCCCACTTTGGGGCAGACTCGATGGCCGCCCATTGATGGTTGTCGGGTTGCTCGAGGGTGGTGCATCGTCTTCAGGCTTGTGATGATGATGGTGGTGGTGATGATGGTGGCTGTGTAGCAGTTAGCATGTGTTTGTCGTTAGAAGGGCGCACTTACTGATGGTGAGGCGAATGGTAGTGATGGTGACCAGAGTTAGGCTTGTTGCGTTTGGCACCACGAAGACCCAGCGGGGTCCCTCTCCCGTCAGCACTGTCATTGTCAAACACACTCTCGTCGTCTTTCCCTCGCTTGGGCTTCCGGCCCTGTTGCGAGCCAAGCCTCTGCATCCTTGGTATATCACCAGACTCCGGCCCGTGTGAGAATGCTTCTTGACTGTTGTGAGGTAGCGGACTCCCTCGCAGAGGCGTAGAAGACCCTAGCCCGCTACCAAGCCCAGAAAACATGCGCCCAAACTCGCTCTTGATACCAGGGTCTTTGCCAATGGATAAGGGTTGGCCCTGCGCACCCTGGACAGCCTGTGGTAATGGCGAAGCACGTCCCGTTCTTCGGCTCTCCTCCAGGCCCAGCCCAATGTGCGATTTCGAATGCTGCATGGGCTCGCCCATTCTTCCAGGATGGTCGTACAACGGCCGGCCTGGATACGCATTTCCCCCAGATGAAAAGGACCGGGAAAGAGGTTCAGCCCTAAGCCGCTCCAGGGAACTAGGGTCTGATGTAGGCGGTGCATTGTACTTCTCTCCCGCACGGCTGCTTGATACATCTGCAGTCCGCTCTCGGGCGATATCCTCAGAGCTCTGAGCTCCATAGCGCGGGGCACCGTGCGCTGGCGCGGGATAAGATCCAAAGTTTCGGTACAACGCTGGAAGCTCTTCTCGGTGGTTTCCAGCAGGCTCGCGAGACGGTTCGGTGGGTGCTGAGTGGCGCCACGCATTACGAGCAGGATCATTTGGGTCGACAGCACTGCGTTGTTCGTGAGGTGGATTGAAAGCAGATTGAGACACAGGGTGCACTGTGACAGGTCGCTCTCTGTCGGGTACGCCCTGACCAACGCCGCGTAGCAGCTCAGCGGTATTGGGTCTTGCATGGTGCGATTCGCCCAACGTCCGCCTCCGTTCCTCAGGCGCGCCATAGGCACTACGACGTCCTCCTAGAGCACTGTATTGCTGCTTTCCTTCCTGTTCCAATGGCCCATGGGGGCCGTTTGGCTGACTGTTCGGTCGAGGGGGAACACCCCCCGGGGGCGGCCGTGTGTCTCGTGCCGGCGCATCGCTAGGTGGAGGTCCGAACAGGCGTTGGCTTGAGAAGCCAGGTGGTTTGTAGGGTTGCGATAGGGTGTCTGGGGAGTTGTGGCTGCTATAAGATCGCGTTGGTGGTGAGCCTGCAGCAAAGCTGTGGCTATCAGACACCCTCGACGCGTTACTGCCTTGCATGGCGCGATCGGGCGAGGGCTGGCGACGGAAAGGGCCAAATTCAGACCGCGACGTGGGTGGAAAGGCACGTCTGGGCGACGGTGGCTGCATGCTGTGGGTGTTTGGCAGAGGTGCGCTAGTGGGCGGTGATGGCTGCGCTTGTGATGTCTGTGCGGGCACACCTGTGTCACCTCCACCGCCTATTATAGACGAAATGGACATGCTGCTCCCGGGGCGATGCATCTGCCCAAGGCCTGGCAGCTCTCTATGCGCGCTAAAGTTGGACGCGTATGGAGGCCGTTGTGATTGCGCAGCGTGCTGCTGCGGCTGCTGCGGCTGCGGCTGCTGCTGCTGTTGTGTGGGAGATGAGGGCGGCGGCATCTGAGGTCGTGCGTAGGAAGGTGGTGGCTGGTCATGAGAGGGCGCTGGGACAAGTTTAGCACGAGACGGAGCTTGGTCGCAAAGGCGGGGGGCGCTACCTCGGTATGGAGCGGACGGACTGCCTCCGGTGAGGGAGCGGCGGCGAGCGGCTTCGTAGGCGTAGGGGGACGGGGCCTGGTTGGTGGTAGAGGCGCTCATGGACGAGTGTGATGGAGGACCTGAGTGAGGATGCATGCCATGGGAAGTATACGGCAAGCTCCCGTGATTGCGCCCTAGACATGGATCAGCGCGGGCCTTGCCTCAGGCGGCTAGAGCGTGCATAGGGAAAGTTTGGCGAGCCAACTGTGCGGAGAGACAGCAGCATGGAATTGGCCAACGCGCGCATCGTTGAGCAGACACGCAGCGACTGTCGCACGTGCGGTGACTGGACGGCTCGACGGAGCAGGCGTTGGGCAGACGGCGGGAGCGGATGCAGGGCGGGCGCTGCACGGCACGCTGACGACGATCGACGGGCGACGGCTGGCGGGCGAAGTGCCTACACCTGCTTGTGCTTGTGCTTGTGCTTGTGCTTGTCTGTGTCTGGCAACAGGCGGTGAGGTGAATGGAATCCAAGCCCAAGCACAGCTCAGCGGCGATGCTGGGCCGAAGACAGCGGCCGTCGACGTGTCGTGCAGGCGAGCGTGCAGCTCACAGCATGCCATTGCTGCCGCCAGCGGGCCCAGGCCGGGCCCACGCAGCCATGCGAGCCGTGCGACGCAGTGTTGAGACTGAGACATGTATGTCCACGGGCGCGACGAGCTGTGAAGAAAGCAAGAGCGCAGCTCCAGAGCGTACCTGTGTTCCCCCACCCACTGTGTCTCTCGGTGTGTGTCTCGGGCAGGCCATGGCTGTGGCTGCGGGCGTGGTGGTGCGGTGCGGCGGGCAGGAAGGGATCTCGGCGCGCGGTCGCGTAGGGGTCGGCGGCGAAGGGGACGTGGAGCGGCTGCTGCTGGGGCTGCTGGGGCTGCTGGGACGGGGGCCCAGTCGAGGGCGGATACGGCGCAGGCGAGCGGGCGTCCATGGTGGGCGTGGGCGTGGACGAGGGCGAGGTGCCCAGGCACGCGACGGCGAGGGCTCCGGCGGCGGGGCGGCAGTGAGGGCGGCGAAGAGAGAGAAGGAGAGCTCAGGCGGGAGCAGGGCGAGGCAGCAGAGACGACGGGCGGAGGAGGGCGGGCAGCACTCGAGATGCGCCAGGAAGAAAAGAGAGCAGAGCAGAGCAGAGCAGCAGCGCAGAGCAGCGCAGAGCAGAGAGCAAAGGCAGACCAGACCCCTGCTCCCCTGCTCCCGCCTTGGTCTTGTCTCGTTCCGCGAGCGCGGTCCACTTGGGCATCCCTGTCGCATGCGGGGGGCTTGTTCCGCCCGTTTACCTATTTACGTGATGGGCGCAGGCGTGGCCATATGATGATGATGGTGATGGTGATGGTGATGATGGCGATGGACCTGCGTGTGCGTCTGCATCTGCGTGTGCGTGTGCGTGTGCGTCTGCGTCTGCATCGGCCCACCACCCTCCACTCCACTCGCTGCCGCCCGTCAGCACGCTGCTGGCTGCTGCGTCGTCGTGGGTGCGAGTGCAAGTGGCCGCCCACCGCCTCTCTCGCCTCTCGCGTCCACACACCAGTCGGAAACGCTGACGCCGCGCACAGAGGCCCGTGTCCCCGCCGCCTGAGTCGCACACAGCAGCAGCCTTGACCGACGACTGCTTGCTGCTCGCTGCTCGCTGTTCTGTTCGCTGTTCGACCGACCGTCTCTCTCCTCCCGTGCCGCCCATCACCGCCGCCTCCTGCCCTGCGCACGTGCTCACCCGCTCAACATCCAACATCCAACACCACCACCACCCGCATCCACCATCCACCACCCACCACCCAATGCCCACTGCCTGCTGCTGCCCTCCATGCCTCTCCCCATGCCGGGCTCCCCGGGCGCCTCGTGGGCCCTCTACCGCGCCCGCCTAAAGGCCGTCTTCGATGGCGCAGACCCGCGTGTTTGCGCCGCCTTCTGGTTGTTCGGTCAATGCCACCGCCGCACGCCAACAGAGAGCTCCCCCAGCTAATCCCCCGCCAGGCCTCATCAACAACGTCCTTTACGTCATCATCCTCTCGGCCGCCCTCGACCTCGTAGGCCCCAGTGTCCCCAAAGGCGTGGTGCTGCTCGCCGATGTCATCCCGTCGTTCCTGACCAAGCTATGTGCGCCCTACTTTATCCACAAAATCCCATATAGCGCCCGCATGCTCGTCTTCGTCGCCCTGTCGGCATCCGGCATGCTCATCATCGCCCTGACTCCCCCCTTGCACGACTCCAAGACTATTGCCATAAAAATGTGTGGCGTGATGCTGGCCTCTCTGAGCAGTGGCGGCGGAGAGCTCAGCTTCCTGGGCCTCACCCACTACTACGGCCACTTTGCACTCGCCGCCTGGGGCTCTGGCACCGGCGGTGCTGGCCTGATCGGCGCAGGTGCATATGCCATTGCGACAAACACGCTCCAAATAAGCCCTCGCACCAGCCTGCTCTTCTTCTCCTTCTTGCCTCTGATCATGATAGTCAGCTTCTTTCTGGTCTTGCCCCTGGGTCCGCTGCAAGCTGGGTCAAATAAACAACCTGGATACGAAGCCATAGATAGTGATGACCCTCTTGATACTGCTGAATCTGCTGAGAACGAACGCGAGCAAGATGGACTGCTGTCGTCTGTACACTCCACCTCCGCCCACAGCCACATATCCGCCGACACAAAGGGCACCAGTGGAGCACTCAATAGCTTCCGAGCCAACCTCAACCGCGCCCAAGGTCTCTTCTTCCCTTAGTAAGTCTACTTGTCTGCATGAGATCCGGAAAACGGCAAGACCAATAACCAGATCACCACCACCACCACCACCACCACCGCTCCAAACGCACCAAACTAACACCTTCCAGCATGCTCCCCCTCCTACTCGTCTACATCGCCGAATACACCATCAACCAAGGCGTAGCCCCGACGCTCCTATTCCCGCTCGCCTCATCCCCCTTCGCCGAATACCGCTCCTTCTACAGCACCTACAACGCCATCTACCAAGTTGGCGTCTTCATCTCGCGGTCCTCGACGCCCTTCATCCGCGTCCACCACCTGTACCTGCCGTCGCTGCTGCAGGTCGCCAACCTGGCCCTGCTGGTGCTGCACGCCATGTTCGACTTCCTCCCCAGCTACTACCTCGTCTGCATGGTCGTCTTCTGGGAGGGCTTGCTGGGCGGCCTTGTCTACGTCAGTACTTTTGCGGAGATTACGGATAACGTCCCCCGCGACGACAGGGAGTTTAGCCTCGGCGCCACCAGCGTAAGTGACTCGGCGGGTATCTGCGTAGCGGGCTTCCTGAGCATGGCGGTAGAGGTCGGCCTGTGCAGGTGGCAGGTCAGTCACGGGAGGAATTACTGTGCCATGACGTGACGTCCCCTGTCTCCCCTAGCTAGGCGATACACAGAGATAGGTAAACACATGATAAACACATGGCTTGGCACGGGATGCAGATTGTAATAAAATTCCTCTTCACCCATCATCTAGAGTACAAGATCCTATCACATCGGCGGCGAAAAAAGCTTCCTCGTCGTGACTGTATCTACAAAGTGTCGCGGAGCAGCTTGTTCATCTTGGCCATCTTGGCCGCAACGGACAGATCGATGGTGCGGTCACCAATCTCAACAACAAGTCCGCCACGGATCTCGGGGTTGACCTTGGACACAACCTTGAGCTTCTGGCCGTTCGAAACGTAGTCCGACTTGTGGATGGCCGTCTCGAGGCGGGACAGCGTCTTGTTGTCGAGGGGCTGTCGAGTGTCAGTTATTTGGGTCCAATTTGCGTGTTCTAGACTCAGCCGACGTGCGTAGGAGCTGGGGGAAAACACGGCAGTCGCGCCAGGGTTCAACGTACAGCAGCGCTGGTAACAATGAGCTCAACCTCGCCGCGGTGCGCGCCCATCAGGACGGCGAACTTGTCCACAACACCCTCAAGAGCGCCCAGACGGTTGTTGGCGGCGAGAGTCTCGAGCAGGTTCTTGACGATGCCCTCCTTGTCGGCGCCACCGAGGTGCTTCTGCAGTTCCTGGACAATCTGCTGCTTGTCCGAGACGGAGAGGGTGGGGGCGTTCAGGATCTGGGCGAGCTTGGCGTCCTTCTGGAAGACGGAAGAGAGCGCCTCGAGCGACTTGGCCGTGGGGTCGAGGGCGTTGGTCTTTGCCGCCGCGGTGAACTGTCATGCGGAAAATTGTTAGCCTAGCTCTACTCGCAGCGATTGCGCGCATTTCCATCGCCGTGCCATCGCCCCAATGCCAATGGCGGGAGCAGGGGTCGTACCAGAGCGCTTGCGTAGGTTCCATCGACGCCGAAGAGGGCAACGGGCGGCTTGGTGGAAGCGGGAGCAGCGGCGGCGGCGTAGCCCCGGGTCGCAGCGAAGCGGGCAATGGGGGCGCGGGGGACACCAGCCCGGAGAGCGGTGCTGAAGGCGCGGGCGGCAGACATGGTGGGTAGGGGGGAGATGGATTGCGGGTTGGGCGAGCTTCAGAGCGATTTGGGCGTGCTTGGAGGTGTCGAAGTTGAGTTTCTCCCGCTCGGCATCACGTCGCGGCTAAACCCGATGTAGATGCACGTTGGCCTGAGCGGAGAGCTGTAACAACCACCACCAGTGCAGCGTGCACCATATACGCTCGCTGCAAATCCAGTCGCTGTCGTTTGGTTGGGTTTTCAAGTCTGATCTCTCTCATCGCCGCTACGACGATCGCTTCTCAAAGACAGGCAGCAGCTGCTGTCGTACTCGGTCATGCTCCTCACCAGTGCCCCTTCACCTAACCGGAGCTCGAGCACGCATCCCGCACGGCCGTGAGCCTGGTGGGGCTCACCGAGTACGGTGATAGTTCGTCTTCACTCATCATGCATACGATCATATGGTTCAGCGACAGCTGTTCATAAATACATTTTTCGGCGCCTTACTCTTTGTCTTGCTACATCTAACACCAGCTGCAGCCACTTACTCGACAACATTTGAATTGCCCACATGGACGCTTACCAGGGCCTACCAAAGACCCCTCCTCACTCTGTGTACCCATTGACCCCACCATCGACTGGTCAGTCTATCAAGCGTGTGCGATTTGCTGACCCCGGAGCAATCGGCTCCAGTTCCAAACGTCTGAAGCAACAGGCAGAAGACGATATCGTGCACGAGCTCTCAAGTCAGATTCGCGAGGTTACCAATGACAACACTGATTGTGTATATACCAGCGCGTCTCTATGTATAGAAGACAAATCTGCGGTACATTTCGCAGGCCCCTCGGCGACGTCAATCAGCTCCAAAAAAACGACGCTCGAGAGAAATGATTCGTTTGCGTCTCTCGCTCTCGCCATTGATGCGCCTATCCTCACGAAACCCCTCCCTTTCATGAAACTTCCTCTTGCTGTGCGCACCCGAATCTACGAGCACCTCGTCGTGGTTCCGGCAATCATCTGCGTTCGGCAAAACCACACAACGTTCCACAGAGAAAAGCATGCCTTCTTGTATGCCAAGCGCCGCGAGCTGCGTCCCGGCGTTGCTTTCGCTCTCACTCAGCTTGTTGTGGACGGCCACAAGAGTCGCTTCTCTCAGCTAGCAGCTGCCAACGTCAATATTTTGCGTGTGAGCAAGCAAGTTCATGCCGAGGCCAAACCAATCATGTATGGCAAGAACAACTTCGAGATCATCAAGCCCACGCGTGAGACGGCCCCGCCAGTGGATTTCAGCGTACGCTTGTTCCCACCTGGCTATCAATGTCTGGTCACGAAGCTCACCATGCGCATCCGCTCCTTCTACGACCTGTCCTGGCTTCTTGATGGCGGATACAATGCCATAAAGAGCTACTACCGAGGACTCCGCGTGCTGACCCTCATCTTGCAACTGGAATCCTCGAGCAAAGGCTACGGCAAGATGTGGTCGAGGATTTGCGGGGAGGAATGGCCGGACTACATCCAGCGTCTACAAGGACTGGTTGCAAAAGAGCTATTTGGTCGTTCGAACTCGAAAAAGACGAAGAAAATTCCGGCCTGGATTGACCTTCGTGTCCTCTTCAGCGGCGAGGCTTATGAAGAATATCTCATCATCCTTGCTGACAGCACTAATTCTGTGGAAGACGGTTCAGATAATCGAGCCAAGCGCTCTGAGCTCAAAAAGGCCTTGTCCGAAGTGTGGACACTGCTCAAGACAAGTCGTACCGCTACAAATGCAATCGCCGTCTGACAGTGACCGATTCGAGATATGGTCAGCCAGTATTACATCCCATATCGGCTCACTGACATCATCACATCACCTCATACCTCCCTGTTGCGTCACATTGTCACCCTTACAACGAACTCAGTGTATTGATCAACGAGCACGGCTTCACAGAGCATGTAGTTGCGCGCTAGCTGTTCTACACGTCTCACGACCCAGCACAGCATACAACAGTAATCTTTGCGTTTGCTTGAATGAGCCAGGATTGTTTACGCACTGCAATTCACTGGGCGCCTGTCGGCGGCGGCATCAACGCAACACATGTGATCTTGAGTACTGGTTCAGAACATCTTGGCTTGTCATTGGGGGATGCCCGGGCAATTGGGTATATGGAACGCCAGCTTGTTCCCTTGTCACTGAGTTCTTTTGCATTGACAAGGCTCATCGTTTCTATCGGGAAAGTTGGATGGTATGGTCGGGTTCTATAGTGCATGGATACAGCAGTGCGTAACCAGTTGCTCGACACAATATAAAACAACTCACCATCTGCTTCTCGTAAAAAGTAAAACTCTATTTAAAAATATGCGTGACTGGTCTCCTATATGATTCCCTGAAGTTATAGAGTACTGTCTTTCGAGACATGCACATACGTGTGCGCGTGCCTTCCTGTATCTCCTCGCACAGAACCATCAAATGGAAGAGATTATACTGGTTAACATGTAACAGCAAAGTATAGGCTGGTATAGCTAGGTTAATAGCGTAGGTATCTATACATTGTGCCGGTCAGTTGGTGAGAGGGTTGTTCATGTTGTCCTTGATGGGCCCCACGCCTGAGCGTAGCGGCAACAGTTGCCCACAAAACAGTGCCAGATACGTCCGCGAAAATAGAGATCCAACAGAGCATAACTTTGTATTGCAAAAATGCGGGTCCACAAAGGATGATAATAAAAAGTCGGTAACTAGGGGATAAGAGAAAAGAAAATGGTGAAGAAAAGGACAATCACATAACGTTGAAATCGAGATTCATAGACTCGTGTGGTATCTAGAGAAATGGCATTATCGTGCCACCTAGTTCATTCGCATTTGAAGCCCTGCGACTTTGCAGTAGACCAGATACATGACTAAACACCCATTTTGACCTGACCAATGCACCGAAGAAGTCCCAAATATCACCTCTACTTCCTGAGGAGACGCTGGTAGAAGGCGAGCTCCTCGCCCTCGAGGACGTAACCGTCGCAGCGACCGCTCTGGCCGGGACGGGAAGAGACAACGGCGTACAGACGACCGGCCTCGAACTGCTTCTCGACAGCGCTGTCGACCTTGCCGGAGCCGGAAAGGCGCTCAGCCTGCTTCTTGGTGACGGCGTTGGACTTCTTCTTGTCCTCCTCCTTCTCGCCGGACTTGGCCTGCCTCCTGCGGCCGAGGGACTGGCCGTAGTGGGCCTCGTACCACTGACGGAAAGGAGCGGCATCGATCTGGACGACGGCGGACTTGGTCAGGGTGTTTGTGCGGACAAGCTCGTTGTTGGAGGGGTGGTAGACGACACCAATGACACGGGTCTTCTTGGCGATGCCCTCGGAGCCCCAGGAGAAGTTGCCGGCCTCGAGACGCAGAGCACGGAACTTGCGGTTTCCACCGCGGGTGCGGACAAGATGAACACGCTTAGTGCCAATACGGGTGTTGGCAGGCTGGCGGCCCTTCTCGAAAGCCCTAAAGCCATGTTAGACATGACAGTAGATGCGATCGGTTTATGCATACCTCTTCTTGCGGTAGTATGCGCGCTTCGCACCGGAAGCGGAGCGCTTGTGGCGAGAGTCGCGAGAGATACTGGCAGAGGTTAGTACTGTGAATGGTTTCCAAGTGGACAGTGGATAGATACCCCATGATTGCGATAGAACAGAAGACTGCTGCGGTTGGTCATAGTTAGCCTCTGAATTTTCAATGTCGCACCCCAGCGCCGCCGCCGCTGCCACCAGACCATCCATGCAGAGAACCCGTTGTCAAGCGGACACACAGAACGTATCGAGAAGATATCGATCGCGGCAGACGCATCGAGCGTGCCGTCGCGTTGCTCAGCGGTGTGCAGGTCGGCGAGGTCCTCCGCGTGGTAGTCTCGATGGCGCAATGCTGAGCGGCTCTGGCATGTCGTCGAGCGCGGTAGGTTGGAGCGTACCTTGGTGTCGTCTGTTGCAACCTGTGTTGTCGTTGGGGTTAGTCGGGCTTGTCGAAGTCGAAAGTTCAAATTCACTCGGATCAAAATCGTGGTGCGGAAGGCGCTAGCAACAAGCGAGGCTTGGCTCGAGCGCTCTTGCCTCTTGACGACCACCAACACGAGCACACGACCAAGCTGGCGATGTCGGGTTCGCAGTCGCGGTCTCGACAGCAGATTTTTCCAGTTTCTGTAATCCTTGTGTATTCGTCGAGCGCTATTACAATGCCAGGCTTCCGCCAGCGAAAATGTCGACCGAACTCGGCAGATGCGCAGCGTGGACAACTCATCCCATGATGAATATAAAAACGTCGACTGCGTGTTCTCATGCGCTGTTCGTAACACGGATAGTGTCAACTATTCTTTATCGCCTTAATCTTTCGCGCTGTCGGTCTTGCGCGACGTTGGTGTTGCATCGTCAGGTCGACCCTCCAGCACATCCCAACGCCTCGCTGATCTCGATTCGAGCGATTCGCTTCATCTCAGGTGCAGCTCGTTCTTATTCAGAGAGCTACAACGGCTCAAAAATAGGTCTGAAAAGTCTGGGCATATACGACAACACTTAGAATCCGAGCCTAGCGCTATGCACGACCGGTGTAGGGTGAAATCCGGCTTTTGGCGGCCTAGCTGTGTATTGTGTGGTACTCCATGTGCCGTCCTGCGCGACGAGAGAGACTCGTCGCACAGGATGTGTTTGCTAGTCAGTGTTTCTCAAGAAGTGGAGCACCGGCTGCCTGCATGAATACCCGTAGTACCGAAAGTAAAGCAGTTCCAAGGGATGCTCACGGAGACGGACCGCCAGCTCCCATAAAGTTGTGCTTCATTGCATACGGCTCACATGTGCGTAAAAGACTGGTGGCATCTGAAGATCTGCCGTGAGTAGCAACCTCTGCGCTGGCTTACTGCCGAGACGGAGCAGCAGAGCGGCCTGAAGGCACTGAGATAGAAAAGCAGCCCTTTCCAGTCCTGTAAAGTCAATTTCGTCTTGACAATTTGTTGGTCTAACGTGTTTAGACTGACTTTAGGTTTAGGGTAGTTACTAGGCCCAAGATGATCACTTCCTGTGGTACATCAAACATCTAAGTCTTGTCGTGCACTGCCATTCTTACACTCGAAGTTGTGTCTGGAATAGAATGCTAGCCACCCCCGTCTGACTTGGATGAATCTCACAAAGTGGAGCGCGACTAAAATTATGATACCAAGGTTGCCATAATGCGAGAAGCCGTCTTGGTGAGACCCAAAGCTCTCCCGTGCTACACTCTTACTCACACCCAATACAGCGACGTAAAAGTCATATCACTACCATGATAACATAACTTTCACTGTTGATAGCTGGCTGGCTTCGTACTCCAAGAATTGTGTTATGTTATTTGGAGGTACAGAATATAGCTGAGTAGGTACTGAGAGAATATATATTGGAGAACCTCAATAGTCCTAGGAGACTCTGATGTACCTTGCAATCGATACTACGCTGATCGTAATACAGAGTCCCAGTAGGAGTTTAGAAAAACGGTTCTATCTAGAGTCAACAGATTGCGGAAACGCACGATGCATTCTTGGTGCGGTTTGGCATCAACATCGTCTTGTTCAACAACTTCTACGTCGGTATCCTTGCACGAAGACTACATGGCTTCTGTAACTTACGGTGCATCGCTCAGAAGCTCCAGCTCTGCCACTCTGCCTCATCAACAGAACAACGAACCACTCGCTGCCAACGTGCCTCGTACGACGACTTTGCAGCAGCAGCCGGTCACACCAAGGATCCAAGACGCAAGAGTGGATCTAGTGAGGAAACAAGATAAGGGTGATGGATACTACCAAGTTTCCGAACTGAGCTTCACCTTCACCTTGCCTTGCGAGAACTGCTCTCGGGTAGTCAAACTCTATCCAACTGACTGGGGAGACTATTGTACAACCGTACAACCAGAAGCCTCGGTATTTGCGGCCAACATACTGTCGTCACAGATATTAGATGATAAGAACGCCATTGCGAGGAACCTTGGATCTAGCGGTTTGACCGGCTCAGACCCCAGCTCTGTTCTATACTTGGTGACCAGACCACCAATGATTACTTTTAATAATTATATATTCACGGCCAACGAGGCTGGGTTCTATTCACTCGGTCCGGATTCTACACTCATACCTGGTGGTCAGCCGGTCACAATTGATGGCACTGCCATCCAACTTGATTGCGACAAGACAAAAGTTGTCATAGGTGGAAGCACCAGCGAGCTCAAACCGATCACAGTTACCGTAACTTCAGTGGCTGGGTTCAGTGGCAGTAACGCATGGAACGAAGACATCAGTTCCGCAATACATTCCACCAGCAGCGGTTCAGCGTCGCGTCTTCCGTTATCGATGGCTTCTCCAACTAATAAAGCAACCTCGATGGGCAATGCGCTCAAGCTTTTGTATGGAAAGGTGGGCGACTGGAGAGGGGCGCTGGTATTGGTATTGGTGGCAATTATACTACAAGAACGTATGATTTTGTAAGCACAGAAAGCACTGTACCTGAGAAAGAATCAAATTGCTGGGCCTGTAACAACAGTAGTCATGTACTGACGGCAACAGCCGTTATTAGTCGTTCGCATGATTTCCCTGGGTACTGAATTGGGTTTGTTTTGTAAATATATGTTTACAAAAAGACTTCAAAACTTACGAGCGAGGTCAGGTCGGATTGTGCGTACGATGAGTGGGTGCGAGACAATCGTCGTTACAGAGAGGGTCTACCTACCTAGGTATGTCACTCCTTGCTGGCTCGGCGGATTTTCGGGCCGCCGCAGCGCGCATGTACAATGGTCAGCTTCCCCAGCAACACGTCTCCACAACATACCTCACATAGCCAACCGCACGCGAAATGCTCGTCTCTCTCACTGTCGGCAAGGTCGACGCAGGTGTTGCCGTCCTGCTGACCGAGGATAAACGCCTCGTACGCGTCCCGCGTCATCCCCCACGCTGCACAGCTGGCGCATCCCTGTGCTTCACCAGAAACTGACCCTGGCGCAGATCGAGTTTCCCTCCATCCTCCTGCCGCCGGACATTTCGTCGGGTAGCATCGTCGATATTGACGTTGCTCGCAACATCAAAGCCGAATCCGACGCCGCGACCGCCTTCTACGAGCTCCAGTCAGACATCTTCCGCACCTTTGGCCAAGGCACGCCTTCAGCCCCCGTCCTCCGCTGTCGCAACGCTACGCAGACTTCTGTAGTCCTCGAATGGGACCCGATTGATGTTGCCACAGCCGAACTGCGTAGTCTAACTCTGTACCGCAATGGCAACAAGGCAGGCACCATCCCTAAGCCTAGTGAGGTCCAGAGCACCAAGTTGAGCGGTCTGGGCGTCGACCAGGAATACGTCTTCCATCTGGTTCTCAAAACAAGCGCAGGCACCTTCAGCAGTGAGAAACTCACAGTGCAAACACACAAGATGACAGACCTCTCTGGCATCACAATAACTCCGGGTCACATGCCTGCCACTTTGCGCGAATCGCTGCAGCGGTCTGTCGAGAGGATCGGGGCCAAGATCGCGGATACGGTTCGCATTGACACGACGCACTTTGTGTGTACGGAGGGCAGGGGACCTGCGTGGGAGAAAGCAGTGGAGAACAACATCCCAGTCGTGGTACCGGATTGGATCCTAGGCTGCGAAAGAGATGGCCGCATTGTTGGTGTGAGAGGCTACTATTTGAACGCGGACCCAAGACTACGGACGGTCGGCCAGGGAGCTTCGCAGCAGCCACCAGCATCACAACAACAACCACCCCAGCAGGCGCAAGCACCAGAACAGCCCAGAAGTCCAATTCTTAGCCCAAGGACAGAAATCACACCACCCACGCCCGAACGCCCAATTCAACAGCGAGAGGTAGACAACTCAACACCACCCCCTCCACCACCAAAAGACGATGTGAGCGAGAAGAGCGAGAAGAGCGCGTCTCCACCACCGGAGCCAAAGAGCCAGCCAGAAGAGCAGAAAGCCCGGACCGAAGACATAAGGCCGCAAGCGGAGAATGACAAACAATACGATACGGAGTCCGAAGATGGTGAACAGCCCGAATCCAACATCGCGAAGGAAGTCGAGGCGGGGCTCCCCAGTAGGCCAAAGCCAACTGTCGAGGACGAAGAAGATGATGGCGCCAGTTTCCAGGAAGTTCAGCTGTGAAACGAATGAGGGTTAGCTATAGGTTTTCGCACCCGTTGCGATGTTCTGAGTGCTACACGGGACTGAGGAGTATAACGACTTATAATGCAGAGAAGCGATGGAGTTTGCATGTTTCCCATTTGCACCGTTTCAGTTTTACATCATAGCATAAGCGCTATTAAATTCCGTTCGAGCGAAGGTCTTGACTTGGAGGAAATGAACACCTATCCGCCAATCATTTGCGGCATTGCACGATGCTGCTTGTCCCTGATTGTGACTGTAAGCATGCTAAGAAAATAGTGTTTAGTTTGTGCTGCGAAGTCACTGCAGAGACCAGTGGTTTCACAGCCACGAGTTCGTTGTATTAATCTGAATATGTAGAGAGGGATAGCCGCCGGCAGTTTCACTTCCCATGATTCAGTCATCGCACTTTCGAAATATTGTCTATGTAGTCCGACGCGCTAACGTATACAGGCGAGATTGATTGGCTAAAAACGAGAGGAATACGATCAGGGGTAGTAAGACGGATCGACGCTGACTCCGTAAGATTTTATATTATCTCCAGGGACGGACGCCCTTTGTGTCTTCCAGCCAGGTACACAGCCCAAGATGTCGGCCCTCCAGCTCCCCCAGATCTTTATCGACTTACAGGTGCCACTTATTTGCCTAAACAGCATCATCGCACTCGCAATCGGCCCCCAACACCGCAGCATCCAGGTGCTACTCAGTTTCCCTATCCTGGTACTGCTGACTGCCCAATCGCTGTACCGCGAGTGGGACGGCGGGTGGGGCTATCACTATGGAATCAACTGTTCTGTAATGTGCCTGATATTCACATGGATCGACTGGATCCTACTTGGGAGCCCAGACAAGCAAGCATGGGGAAAGATCAAGTACCTCAATCAGAAAGACGGGACGGTTGTTGAAAAGAAAGAAGACAGCCCGCCGCGGGGATTTCTCAACAGGGCGTGGTGGGCTGCGCGGCTGGCGACCACTAACCGCTATGTCGGATGGTCTCAGCAGGTCAAGAATGTGAGGATGGAAGTCGGTGCTGATTATCCTCGATGGTATGTCTGTTTTCTTCTCCTGCTATTTGTGTTGCTCATTTGTTGATACAGGCTGTTTGTCCTTCGCAAGGCTGCGCGTACCGGGCTATTCTACCTCGCAAAAGATTTCTTCTGCTCATACACTGCAGCGTCTCCGCACGGCAGCTGGGTTGGCAGTGAGCACATCAAGCCGGCCGTTGGCTTCGCCGGCTATTCTTTCTTGCATCGTATCAAGTTTGTTTGGTTGCAGATCATTATTACGTATGTGACCCTTGAGGCGCTCATTTCGGTGTACAATGTGGTCGGCGTCGCAACAGGACTGGCGAACCCACGGGATTGCCCTGGTCTGTTTGGAGACTTGCAGGATACATTCACTGTGAGGAAAGCATGGTCGTGAGTGTCCCCGCAAGCCACACCCAAACCTGAAATAAAGCTGACAAGTGAAGCTCGGTCTGGCATCAACAAGTGCGACAAACCTGCTCCGCGCCGGGTACATATCTCGTGCGCGAGGTCCTAAAGCTTCGCAAGGGGTCGTTCGCATCGAAGTACATTCAGCTTTTCGCCACCTTCGGTTGCTCGGGGATCATCCATGGTGTAGCAGCGATGCTGTGTCACCGTTCACTGGAAGACAACCAAGCAATAAAAGTTTTCCTGCTGCAGGCTGTTTTCATCATGTTTGAAGATTATGCGATAGATTTTGGAAAGAGGGTGGGGCTGGAAGACTCGTTCTTCTGGCGCCTGGTCGGACTGGTGTGGACAATCTTTGCGTTAGGTGTCAGTCTCGACAGCTGGCTTGACTCGCAGCTTTATCACGGAATGTGGGTACATCCTCGCGAGTACGACTTCTTCGGGGTAGGACCCAAGATATAAGAGTAGAGTCTTCTGGATTTGAGGGCGTGATCGGGAATGCTGGAAAGCTTACAGGGTGGAAAAGCGAACTCGCTCGACCGAAAGAGCAGGAAGTAGGCCAGCCCCCCTCCCCCCCCCCCCCCCCC
>WODD01000219.1:81425-98519 GCA_019775935.1 Neoascochyta sp. HWLR27
GACAGAACGTATATGATTTTCATAGACAGACATTTAGTTAATTTAGACTTCTAGCGCTTTCTGGCACAATTGTAACTAATATCTTTATAACGTTGATAATACCTTTGAAAACCTCCGCTACACTTGCCTAGGATCGCTGAAACCTATTGATCTAACTGAAGACACTATCACATCCATATCACACCAATCGCACTCTTGCTGGTTCTAATATACCATCTTTTATCAGCTCCGCAACCTCCCCATTCATATTGCCATGCACGTAGGCCTCGCCAATGATCTGCCACGCCTCTCGCAGAGGCACTTTCCTTAAAATCAACGGTATGCTGCAACCGAACAGAATAGCAACTGCATCACCTTGTCTTGCACGGCACGGTACCATTCCAACACATCCTCCGTCCGTTATCATTAGCCTGCGGGCTTTCTTGCGTATTGAGTCGTGAAACCGCGACAAGAATGTATTAAATTGATCGAAATCCGGAGGAGTATATCGTTGTAATGGATACGACGGTGGCCTGATGAGTGGCGGGGCCACAGAAGGTGGTTGCTCTGGGATATCTTTGATGAGCTGCTCTAGGGTACTGGATCCGAATTTCATATCTTTGTTTTCGTCGAACCAGGTAGAGAAACTCCAGTCGACGGGGTCGCCACTTATGCAACACTGGCATAGGAAGAGGAAGTCGTTGAAATATTGCTGAGGAGCCTGGAAACTGAGATACTTGTCTTGACGGTCGAGGACCAGAGAGCGGGCGATAGCCTGGAGCCAGTCCATAGGCTGCATTATTCTTTTCAGAGCACTGCACTGGTCGTCTAGAGATTGCGCCATCCTATGGCCAAACTCTTTGCAGATAAAACTCTGACATCGAAGCTCACGATCATCCAACGCCCCGAGTCCATGAATTGTACCAAGTATAACCGAGTTGCAGGACATTTCCTTGAGATCTTCAGAAAAGCGCACATCTGCTTGTTTCCTCATCTCCGGTCCAGGCGCATCATACTTCGCATTCCAAGCAGAGGAACGAAGAGGTCTAAAGTTACCGATGCAACGTGTTGAGCTCTGACTCGCCATCAATGGAACGGGGGAAGCAAATTCGATCGGGATTCGCCAGTCTGGTGCCCAACACGGAACAGCGTGATCGGAGCCAGGGTCCTCTACGCAGGCGTATCGGCTAAAGATGTGGGTAAAGCATATTATGTCAAGAGAATTGTGCTCGGTCCAAAACGATTGTACCAGCTTTGCAAACTGATGCTCGGTGCTGGATGAGTATTCAGGAGCACCGATGAGTCTGCGATCCTGCTCTGTGATTAGACCGAGAACAGAATAGATGCGGTCTCTACCATCAGTAGCCGAATGGTTGCCCAGGATTGCCATGATAGCAACCAAACCCATGCCTCGAGAATGCTGTTTTGTGTGCCTATGGAGAGGGTAAAGTCAGCTCAGGTCTACGTACGTTTGAAAACCAAGTTGCTTTATAGATTTCTCCCCAGAATTGCAGCGTGTCTCCCCTCTCATATCCGGTCGAACGTACTGCAGGGAGTTAGTGTTCGTTCTACAAAGGTATTCAAGGCAACACAGTACCCACTGATGTATTCTTCGACGATTAAAAGCGCCATCAAAGGCAATTCGAGGAACTAGTTCGTGCTCGAATTCGGTGCTGATGGTGCTGCAGAGAAAGATACTGTATATTGCGCTTTTGAATTTCCCACGGCTGATGTTTGCGTCGCCACAGTATAGTTTTGCTTCTTTAGGGAGCACAAATTCCTGGAGAGTCCCTAAAACTATGAGCAAGGTAGTTTCCTGCAGTCTTGGGCGCAGTGGAGATGTAGACAATACGTACATACTCGAGTCCACCAGGGTCTAAAGAGTAGACTACTCACAGCAGTACAGTTTCTAGCAAAGTCTGCATCGTCTAGATGGCGTCGCATGGCACGGTCGTCGGCGCTGTAAGCAACCTGTAAAGTGGAAAGAGTGTGTAGAAACTCGATAGCGCCCGTGCAGTCGCTGTCGCCCTGTCGCTCTTCACCAAGCCAGATAACAGCTCGCTTTGCGCGTTTGTAGATGTCTGCCATGATTCGTACTTGCTGTTCACGCTCACTTCCATCTTTGAGGTTGATGCACAAAGAGTCGATCCACCACCAATCTGCGTCAAGGAAATCGACGTGCTGTGTCACCATATGCAGGAAGGGGACAAGACTGCGCAGGACTGGCAAAGACCCCGTTTCCAAACGAATTTTGGTCTCTGCGTATTCCTGCGTACCCCAAACATAGCTCGCCTGAGATGATCAGCCAGGGCGGCACAGGTTGGATAATCCGGCTCACGGTGTAGAAATGAGGAGCATTTGCGAGTCGGAAAGTACGAAGGGTGCCGAGAAACTCGCCGTCTTCTGAGATCCCGAAGCGTAGAAGCCTTATAGAGGAGCCATCTACGGTATCCGAATAGACTGGCAAATCTGGGTGCGCTGCTGTCTGCGAAGAAGCCATGCAACGACCGGGTGAGATGCGTTGTTGGAAATCTGACTTTGGGATTGGACGGTACCCCACGTGCGCTAAGCCGCATTGGGTGAGCGGTGATTTTCACCGTTGGACGTTATGCCGATGCATGGGGAGAGTAATACAGCACAGCACAGCACAGCACATGTCTGAGTGGCAGGGTATAGGGAGCAAGCCATAGTCCAAGAAAGAGTCTATTTCCTTGGTGCATAGGTGCACGACCTTTTACTGTTCCCACGTCTTGCTCTAGAACATGTCTGATTTGCGCTGGGGAACTCTGGTTTGAGTGTGTGGAGGAGGGCTTTTAATTACATTGAAGGTAGCCAAGCACGGTATGGGCAAGGGCTGCAGCCATCGGCGGATCAGCCAGCATCGCCATGAAAATATCGTCATCACCAGGGCAGAAGTTTCGTCGACACACGCCACGTTTGAGGCTCCACGATGGACAACAAAGAGCATCAGTGCGCAGTCGCTGTCTCCATACCCCAGGGCGTCTCCGCGACTCGCCGGGTGGGTCGGCGGAACCCCATTCGTTCAAGTGCGGCGGAGGAGCGCAGTTGTTGCGTATCCCGGTCTCGCCGGGGACAAGCGCGCTCAACAATTCAGCAGCAGAGTCCGATGGCGATGCAGCCGCCCAGCAACGCAGCGTCTGTGTAGCGGTCAAGCGTGCAGGCACACGGCGTAGCCAGGATTTGGACCTGTTTTTGCGGCGGTTCGTGCTGCTGTTAGCGAAGTCCAGCGGCACAGCGCTTGCCCGCAGTGGGACAAGCGAGGCAGCCGTGATAAGCCTCGACCCGCAAAGCACGGTCCTATGACATCTATCGCGAGTTCCTGCATGCGTCTGTTGCGGGCAGCGACGAGCGACGAGACAACGTCGCCGCGCCCCCAAAAACTTTCCCTTCGGCTGCGCATTGCTAGCCTCCTCCATCCTCGCATCCTCGCATCCACCTCGTGCCGTGCCCAATCTCCGCAGCATCGCTATCGTGCTTGTTTTACCCGTCATTACTGCTCAATTGCATTTGTTTGTCTTTGCACCTGCATATCCACCCGGACACTGCTCATCTCCCCCACCGCCGCTGTCCCCCCGTCCCTCCGACCTGACACCTCTCCTCACACACGCTACCGACACACAGCCGCCGCCATGGTTCTCATCGAGAATCAAGAGTACCTCTGCGAGGAGGAGAAGCGCCTCAAGCAGGACCGCGAGCGCACCGCTTACTGGAAGCGATGGGGCCCCTACACTGCCGAGAGGCAGTGGGCTACCGGTCAGTATCCTCCACACCATCTGCTCGTTCACAAATGCTGACCTGCCAACAGTTCGTGAAGACTACTCGTAAGTAGTATCGCCGCTGCCGGTTTTATGTGTTGCTAACATGTCTTGCAGTCCTGATGGAGATGCGTGGAGTCGTATGTCTCTTTCCCCCCCCACGTCATGACTCCGTCTAACCACCTGCAGATTTCACGCACGACATGGCCCGCTCGCGCGCCTTCCGATGGGGCGAAGACGGTATTGCTGGCGTTTCCGACTCCCACGGTCTGCAGAACATCGCGTTTGCCTTCTGGAACGAGAAAGAGTACGTCCCAAACACTCCAAGCCTTTGTTGATCCTTCTGACTCTACACAGTGATTTTCTCAAGGAACGTCTGTTCGGACTGTCCAACCCCCAGGGCAACCACGGCGAGTCGCTCAAGGAATGCCATTTCCACTTGGACAACACGCCTACGGTAATTCAATCTCTTTCCATTTGCGCTATCCCACTGACACATGCCGCAGCACTCGTACATGAAATTCCTCTACAAGCTCCCCCAGCGCAAATTCCCGTATCAAGACCTAATCGACGAGAACGCGAAACGGAGCCGGCTTGAGAAGGAATACAACATTGTCGATACCGGAATCTTTGACGATGACCGATACTGGGATATCTTCATCGAGACCGCAAAGGAGGCGGACAACCCTGACGAGCTGCTGTTTCGTGTAACTGCATACAACCGTGGCCCTGAGCCTGCGCCGCTGCACATTGTACCCCATGTGTGGTTCCGAAACACCTGGGCCTGGGGCCGCGAGGACCCCGAAAAGAAACCGTCAATCAGCAAGATCGGCGAGACAACCGCGCAATCGAAGCATTACAAACTTGGCGACCGGTTTTTCCAGCTTTCGCCTTCGCCGGGTACAGGCTCAAGCGGCGAAGACATTCAGCCCGAGCTTCTCTTCACAGACAACGACACCAACTACAAGGAGCTGTGGGGTGTTGAGAACAAGACCCAATACGTGAAGGATGGAATCCACCGTCGCATTGTTGACAACAAGAAGGATGCCGTCAACCCCCAGAACGTGGGTACCAAGTGCGCAGCCTGGTACGCTTTCGACGAAGACGAGGGCGTCCCCCCAGGTGAATGTGCTGTTGTTCGTTTCCGCCTCTCGCAGAGGAACGAAGGCTACCTTGACGAAGAGCTGTTCGACGACATCATGGAGCAGCGACGTGCTGAAGCAGATGAGTTCTACTACCGCATCAGCCCGCTTCCCATGGCCGATGACCTGCGTAACATCCAGCGCCAGGCATTTTCCGGAATGCTTTGGTGCAAGCAGTACTACCACTTTGTCTGGGACCAGTGGGCGAATGGCGACCCTGGCATGCCTCCTCCACCACCCAACCGCAAGGCTATCCGAAACAAAGAATGGAAGCACATGTATCTGGACGACATTCTCTCGATGCCAGATTCGTGGGAGTATCCCTTCTTCGCTGCGTGGGACAGCGCTTTCCACTGCATCCCTCTCGCTATGATCGACCCTGATTTCGCAAAGAAGCAGCTTGATCTTTTCACGCGAGAGTGGTCCATGCATCCCAATGGCCAGCTGCCAGCATACGAATGGAACTTTGGAGACGTCAACCCGCCAGTCCACGCCTGGGCACTCTTCAGGACCTTCAAGATTGAGCGCAAGATGTATGGCCGCGAGGACTTCGACTGCTTGGAGCGAGTCTTCCAGAAGCTTTTGCTGAACTTTACATGGTGGGTCAACCGCAAGGATGCCGACGGAAAGAATATCTTCGAAGGTGGTTTCCTTGGTCTCGACAACATTGGTATCTTCAACCGATCCGACCCTCTGCCAACTGGAGGTGTCTTGGAGCAAGCCGACAGCACTGGCTGGATGGGTTTCTACTGCTTGAACATGCTCAACATTTGCTTGGAGCTTGCGAAGCGTCGGCGCATTTACGAGGATATGGCATCCAAGTTCTTCGAGCACTTCATCATGATCAGCGATGCTATGCAGTACCGCAATGGCGGAGAGTCGAAGCCTCTCTGGAACGATGAAGACGGATTCTACTACGACGCTATCTCTTGGGGTGGGCCGTGGAGTCAGCAGATGCCTGTTCGATCGTTGGTCGGTCTTATTCCGCTTTATGCGACACTCACACTGGAGCCAGAGGTCATCAACAAACTCCCCAGTTTCAAGAAGCGCCTGGAGTGGTTCATTCACAACCGAAAGGATACAGCTGACCGCAACATTGCCTCAATGAAGAAGCGTGGCAAGGATAATCGACTGCTGCTGTCACTCGTTAGCGAAGACCGCTTGAAGCGCATCATGCAGCGCATGCTGGACGAGAACGAGTTCCTTGCGGATCACGGCATCCGATCTTTGTCAAAGTACCACAAGGACCACCCCTACTCGATGGACGTCAACGGTCAGCGATACCAGGTCAGCTACCTTCCCGGTGACTCGGACAGTGGGCTGTTTGGTGGTAACAGCAATTGGCGTGGCCCTATCTGGCTGGCAGTCAACTTCCTTCTCATCGAATCGTGTCAACGTTTCCACCTCTACTACGGCAACGACCTGAAGGTCGAGTGCCCAACAGGCTCCGGCGACTACATGCACATGGGCCACGTTGCCGAAGAGCTTCAGCATCGTCTTCAACACTTGTTTGCTCGTGGCGATGACGGTAGAAGGGCCATCAACGACGGCAACCAAATGTTGGACTACGACCCGAACTGGAAGGACTACATGTGGTTCCACGAGTTCTTCGACGGTGATACCGGACGTGGTCTGGGAGCGACTCACCAGTGTGGATGGACTGGCCTGATCGCAAAGATGATTCATGACACTGGGTAAGTTGAACCGGCATTGCTCCATGTGATGAGCTAACCGTGACCAGTATGACATGTCGACTTCCACAAACACCACGCACACCCACGACTGCTGCCGCCCACTACTTTGATGATGTCTTGTCGACTACAAGCAAGCCAAGGAAGCCATCGCTCCTTCGCCGATCCTCGACAGCCCGTTCGATCGGCCACCGAAGCGATTGGGAAAACTCGACAAACGACGATGACGATGACGATGCTAGAAGCCCCGCCAGGCGCAAGAACTCTGTTGGCTACCTGGATGAGGACGCCATCAAAGCCAAGCGGGCCATTCAAGAACGCCTCAACCACTATGTCAGCGGTCAGCTTGAACGAGTCAAGACAGGCACGAACGAGTATGAACCAGACGAGTTTGAGACGTCACTGGATGGCACATCAGAGAAGCCGCCCCGAAGCTCAAAGAAATCGAACAGCCGTGGCAACGACTTTGAGCAAGATCCTTACTTCAGCAAATAATTTATGCCGGATGATGGCAGGTGGCGCAGATTGTACGATGGGCAGAGCCTCGCATTCTTAGACCTAGAGTCGACCTAGATTTTCCAATCAATTCTTCATGTTGATTTTCCAAATCGGTTGTTGTGCACTAAGTGATGTTGACAAGAACGGCGAGAAATTGTTTAATGAGCAGCACGTGCGTGCGTCATTGGTGGTCCGAGTGGCAGTTGCGGTGGGGATTCATCTGCCCAAACACCAAACAACGCCTGCGACCGCAGATCGTAGTTGCGATCATAACATACCGCGCTTCTCTTTGCAGCCCAGTCTTCTTCCCCACTGCGATCTGCCCCTCAGAGCGAACCCCTCACCGTCCTCTGCCGCCTCTCTCGCTGCGATTTGTACGTCCCGCCATTCCCCTCACCATCCCCCCGCTAACCGCTGGAATGCGACCGCAGACAGCACGCGACACAGTCTTCCTTTATACCAGACCTCTCAAGCGCAAGCAAGATGTCAAACTTCATATCTACAATGTTCGTCTCTACCCCCTCCGGTTCGCATCCTACGTACCCCGCGAAGCCCAAGCCGCTTCGCCCTATTTCTACCTTCGTCGAGAGCCAGAGTTGCATGAACCTCAGGATACACATGCTGGAGGATTGCGACCGAGATACAGAAAGCGACATACGTCTGCAGGGCTTCGACTCTTGTGAGGAGGAGAAGAGGGTACACAGCCAGTGTGCGAGGTCAAGGGAGATGTACAAGAGTCCGTTACAGAAGTTGGGAGAGGCCTTGCAGACCCCTCAGGCGATATCGGATCTTTCAGCAGCTCTGGCTGCCAGTCGAATATCTACGAAGACAACTTACATATCTAAAAACAGCGTAGCTCTGCGCTCTCGGCGGCAAGGCTTGGGCACAGGTGGCCTGGCAGCAGCGGGGATACCATACGACAGCAGTCACGTTACGAGCACAGGCTTACGTTCTCCATTCTTTAGTAACCCACGCACTCGGGCGCCGTTCAAGCCACAGAAAGCGAACCGAGGAACAAGCAGCTGGCAGCTCAGGCAGTATGCTGAGGCGACGCTGGGTAGCGGGAGCCTGAGGAAGGCAGTCAAACTGCCCGAAGGCGAAGACAAGGACGAATGGCTGGCTGTCAACGGTGCGCAGCCCAGATTGCAATGCAAAGGGGATTTTGCTAATCTGCATTGGCAGTCGTCGACTTCTACAATCAGATCAACCTGCTCTATGGCTCGATTACTGAGTTCTGCTCGCCACAAAGCTGTCCCGAGATGAAGGCAACAGATGAGTATGCACATATATGAACCATACCGGCGATCTCATTTAACCTGGAATAGATTCGAGTATCTCTGGCAAGATAGCGAAAACTACAAGCGGCCCACCAAGATGTCCGCTCCCGAATATATCGAACACCTCATGGCATGGGTGCAGTCCAACGTCGACAACGAGCAGATGTTTCCCAGTCGCATTGGTGTCCCATTCCCGAAGACATTCCCCTCTCTCATTCGCAACATGTTCAAGCGCCTCTACCGTGTCTACGCGCACATCTACTGCCACCACTACCCCGTCATCATCGAGCTGGGACTTGAGCCACATCTGAACACAAGCTTCAAGCACTATGTTCTCTTCATTGATGAGCATGGTCTCGCAAATGGGAGCAAAGACTTCTGGGGTCCTTTGGGCGATCTGGTGGAGAGCATGTTGAAGAACGATTAGATGATGTCACAGGGAGTAGCGACTGGTCGTTGGTAGTCGACAAGACGGCTGACTAGGAGTAATCAAGACGGTTGACTGTACGTTGTCAACCACACAGTACGGGATAGGTTTATGGCGTTGGTTAAGGTCGATGCACTACATATTTAGGAGGATATTGGGAGCGACCTCTTTCACGATGTACAAGTATTAATCACGATATGATTCACTTTGTCTGGAGTTCCTGGGCGGTGAGATTCGCGCCGACCTGTACACGATCCAAGCATGTATACAGATGGCACACTGAATCGACTGAGAACAGAGCACGCCGGAAAGCACCGAGCAAGCCCCTTCACCCGGAGCAACCCCGGGGCTAGTCAACGGTAAGTGTTAGGGTCTCGTGGATAGGTACAAGCAGCTGCTCCAGACCATAGATAACGGCAGGTAGGTATCCATCCCTCAAGCTCCCCCAAAGACTCGCACCAGGCCCCACGAGGGCCCCACGAGGGCCCCACGGAGGTCCGCCTCGCCGTCCAGGTACCCAGACACACGACTAGGTACCCAGACACACGACTAGGCACCCAGACACACGACTAGGTACCCAGACACACGGCTAAGGTACCTATATTTGACACCTGGGCCCAGGACACTGGGGCAGCGCCAAGCCTCGACGCCGGAGTTGGCTCCACGTGCGCCAGGGGGGAGAAAGAAAGCCTCTGCACTGTGTGTGCGCGCGCGCGACGGCTACTCGTGGGTGCCCGGAAAGCGAGTGATCCGCACGCCCTGGCGCACACCATGACGACAAGGCCCAAAGCTACCTGTGTCCCGGGTGCGCGAGCGCGAGCGCGTGAGGAGCTCATGCGCGGCATACAGCTAGGTAGCTAGCTAGCAGCGTGAGCGGAGCCGCAGACTAGGTAGCATAGGTAGTGCGGCTCGCGACGTGGCCGGCACATGTAGCCCAGTGAAGCACATCACAGCAAAAGTACCTACCTAAATCAGGCACCACGCCACGCCCACGCCACGCCCACGCCCACGCCGTGTCCCACTTGGGCGCGCGCGCACACTCTCCGTTTCCCAAACTCGATTCGTGCACTCCCACCGCGCACTCGGTACCCGCGCGCGCCGGTGGGCCAGGAACTTAGCTACCTAGGTAGGTAGGTAGGTTGGTGGGTAGGCAGAGAGCCAGGCGACTGGCAGACAGACTGGCCGTGGTTGTTCGGCGGGTTGCCTGCACTATGCACGTTTGCGGACTAGACGACGGCGATCTCCCGCGGGATCCCTGTGCGCGTCGCGCGGCAGCGCGCAATTGCCGGCGTGTGCGTGCGTGGGCGCCAGGGGGTTTCGATAGGTTGGTTGGTGCGTGGGTGAGAGACGGGGGCGATGGGCACATGCTGTAAAAGAAAGATGTTGTGTGAGAGAGATGGGGATGCGCTGGTTGGGCTGGCGAGGGTGGTCGCGGTTTGGTCGCCCGAGGTTGTTGTGCTCGGGCGCTAAGCGCGTTCTACGTTCGCTTGTTGTTCTACACGTCGACTGCGGCTTGCTAATGTGGATGTGCTTCGATGCGAGGCGTGGTTTTGTGAGCGTCTGGATCTGGAAGGAAAGACGGGGCTACCTATTGGGTGTGGGGCTTGCTGTCTTTCGGGGAATCGTATTACTTTTTCTTTGCTTTTCTTCTTGTTGCATGTTGAAGTAGGTAAAAGGAGAATTCTCGGCTTTCGTGGGGAAGGTACACGTGATTCTCCGCTGGTGTAGAACGCCGACAGAGACTGAGAGAGTGTCTTGCTGAGATGGCGACGTACATGGTATAGCGTAACGCATTAGATAGTCGGCGAGGCAGTCGACAGTGCGTGAATGGGGACGTGTAGGGGCTGTGTTAAGGTTGCGCTTGTCAAGACCAGACGATCGCTTTGGTGCGGACCCTTGATACTGACACGGTGTGCGTCTATTTAGAGTTTTGTGGCCAGGAACGCATCTCGATTTCTCGTCGATAGGGTTAGAAAGGGTCTCGGGAGGCTATAGAGGCGGTGGTACTATGTTAGTCAACGAGACTTGTATACCAGGCTACTGATACTCTGAAGCCGCGGTGGACACAGCTGCGTGGGCCATCGCCTTGCAACATGGACAGACATGAATGGCTGTCACATGGCGTCGAGATTTTAGAGTTCTAGTGAATCTCCACTACCTAGCTGGCAAGGTTCGTTCGGGGGGCGATCGGTGAGCTGATACTCCTGATGGATCGATCATTCGAGGAGAGTAACTCAAAGCAACAACAGTCAAATCGGATCTTGGAGACGTATCCTGCAAGGGTACTCACTTCACGCTACCCGGAACCAGTGGTAGCTTTCGCCGGGGTGTGCCACGTGCGGCATGCATGTACTTGAACACCATGCCATGAACATCGTCGATTGCCGTGCATGTAGGACCGGCTTCGATGCTATCCGGAAGCCACTGCCTGTAGTGTATCCTGCATATCGGTCAGCCGGGCAAACTCCTTCATGTGCATTGAGCCCAGCTGCTTGTGACCGGCGGCAGAACGACCACAAACGGGCAAATGAATAGACTGGCGTCAACGTAAGAGCGCGGCAGTATGCAAGGTGCATGGGACACGGGGTGCAAGATAACAGTCCCCGCGGTTGTTCTGGTATTGCATCATTTGACCGTTCTTCGGCATGAACACCAGCCTCTTAGAGCTCTCCGCTTGCGTCGGCTGGTCCCAAGTTGCTGGAATTTATCGCCAGTCTTGCTGCGAGCGCCGCAATGGCACAGTGGCCTCTCAGACTGGCTGCTTTGCCGCGGTTGCCCTGCAGTGCAGTACTTCGACCAGTTTAGGGTGTGGAAGAAATATATTGTATTGCGTCTGGGTAGTTCGTGTTTCCGCTTGGCTGGTATCGTATGTCCCTGGTAATTGAGAGCATAGGCGAGACGCCTAGGAGATCAAGACCAGGCACGCGGAAGCTGTACTACACAGTTGCATAGCACCGGGACGATCTACCGTCGGTTGATGTATGGCGAAAGGGCCTGCATTCAGCCTATCGAGAGTAGTGTCTTGAGCAATCACAACGCTCGACGGCTGTTCAAGAAGCCATATGGCGGAATCTTAGGCAGCCATGTGGCGTGGAACAGCGGTTGATAGCCGCTGAAAGAAGTTGACAGCCTGTACTCTTGCGCCCGTGCCAATGCACTCGTGAGGCGCCAGCAAGCCATTACCAAATACCTCCATGCCATGCACCTAGGTACTGCAGCTTGATTATTTCGATGCACCATGCATGCGGGTGATCTGTGACGCCAAGAACATGGAGTGCATGCTGCATATGGATGTAGTAATGCAGCAGCAATACGGCGGTCGGTGTTGGGTTTAATGTGCATCCAGCGCACGTGCGTCGTAAAGCATGGGCGATTTTGGAGGATGACACTGGCTGGCGGTGATTGGTCAGCAAAAATCTCATACGGTAGCGCTCCGCGCCGGAGCTATCGATTGATGATTTTTGTTGGGAGACAGAAGTGTCAGGCTCCGCCGCAGTATGCGCGGAGCAAGACCTTAGGCGTTTTGCGCATTCTGCCTACCTAGGTACCTATATGTTGGGTAGATGCAGACCAAGGGCGGCGCGGAACGGAGCGCAATGCTGAGTGACAGGCACCGGAGAGGACAGACGCCGTGCGGGCGGCGCCGATCCCTGCAGACGGCGGAGAGCACGTCTCGCGAGCGCCTCCCCGTGCTGATGCCGAGAGTCTGGAATATTACCCGGTTGCGAGGATTCGGGACGCCGACATGTCGAGACACTCACATGTCAGAGTCTCTCAACGGCTATTACAATCACGACCAGGTTATGAAGCGAGGGAGCAGGCAATGTAACCTTGCCCAACAATCACGCTCTGACGCAGGCCTTGACGGTGTCATGACGACAGGATGGGGAGGTGTTGTGGAGATAAGCTGAGGGTGAGATGATTACCTACCTAGTGCAGGAGCATTTCCGGCGTGGGATTGGATTCGCGGTCGATTAGCCGGGCTGCCAGGCTAGATGGGACGAGAGTGCTGGAGCTTTGGCCCTGTTCAATATGCCTGGGCAGCGGCCATGAGCCTAAGCCCCGACCCAGAATGCCACTCCATACCGTGGATCCCGGTCAGTAGTAGTGGAGCCAAGACGCACGACGAGCATGCTGCTGTCGCAGAAGGGACCCTGTGAGGAGCTGCCGGCTGGGCTGCACTTGTCAAGCCAGACTCGTTGTGCTGGTAGGTATAGACTAGCGCACTGCGCGCGTGTGCAGTATCCGCGCTCCTTAGGTAGCCGGATGTCCAATCCCAGCCAATGGCAGCGGCGCCATTTGCGCATTCGACTTTGTTCGCCTAATGTTGCATCTGTTGCATACCTTGTACATTGCGCAAAAGCATCGCGATTCCCCATCGAGCTGGCCCAATCGGGGCAGTCATTTCGCGCCCATGTTCCCTTCGCGGTACTTTGACCGGCCGGTCAGCGCCCTGCACCATCTGCCGAGGCCTTCCGGGCTTGGGCAGATCGTTCCTAGCCACGGCTTATGCCAGCGATCAACATCCATCCTCAGAGCCACGCCCCCCTCCCCCCCGACGGCGACTTTACTCGAGCCGGACTAGGGCCTTCCTCGACGGGCCTGCATCCCGGCCATGTGGTAGCGGGGAATAGAGTTGTGCGAGAAACCATGCGAGCGACGAACGAATGGTTCGACGGAAGTCGGGAGGCGCACGTCGAAAGAAGCGCAGTTGGACTGGAGCGTCAAGGATGGCCGCCGCCGGGGGCCGAGGTAGAATCGGGCATTTTTTCCGACTGAAGGATTGTAGTAGCTTGTCGCAGCTGGATGAGGGTCGAGTGTCGAGTGTTGGAGTATCATGGAGCCAATATGGGCCAGGATGGATGGCGGATGCAGATGCGCACATTGGCGACGCCTAGGCACATGTCAAATAAACTTTAAGACAAGACAAGACCAAGCTGGCTGGCGGAAGGTAAAAGGCCGTTGGAGCCGTTAAGATTAGATCCAGCGAGCGTGCGGTAAGGTTCGGAGCCAGGGCTAGCGCTGGCCGCGAACCGACAAGAAGATACCGAGGCACTATTAGGTAGGTAGCTTGATACCTGCCTAGTGTCATGGCCGTCGTGGTGTGGTTGTTGTCCTCGGCGTTGTCGCTGTCGTCGTGGCACGTCTGGCGTCCCAGCCAGTCGGTGCATTCCTGTTTACTCGCAGCCGGACCGGTCGTAGCGACGTGCATACTCAAACATGCATGCAGGGGGCAATGTGAGTGTTCGAGTCGTGCCTTGCTTGAGCATGGATCGGATTTCTCACCGATGAGGGCACGAGAGGCCTTGGACTAGTCGGGCAACTCGTCCGGCCGTGCGTCATCCATCCCAGCACGCCGGTTTTGACTGGCAAGCACCCTTTCCATCGTGTGCTCTAGAAGTCGCGTGTACACTCGGTTCGGTTAGCAACGCCCGCCTTCGCGTATCCCACGAGCGAGCGCAATTTAAATCAAAACCCATAGGCGCCTCGGAAGCTAGCCAGCGTGCGTCAGATGAAGCCAAGTTGGGGGGTGCTTCACCTTGGGTGCTAGCGCCCCACGCCCATGTATTGTTTTGCGTTTTGCATTGTATCCCACCCACCCTCAGCTGCCCAGGCCAAGTGGACTGCCTCGTAGGATCGACATTCTGGCTCGGTTTTAGGTCGCTGGCTAACATGTGGTCTGACCCAATTCCCATCCCCCGCTCAAAATGCATGTACCGACCGCCGCACGGTAAGCAACAGGGTCTGCATAAGCCTCGAAACCCTGCCGGTATTGGGTTGGCCCTGCAACAATCAAAGCGCCACATTGGCAACGGGTAATCAGACTTGTGAAAGGTCTTGTCGTGATTTCATAGCTCCAGAGGAGCGTGCTTGCTTGCTTTCCTGCTTGCTGGCTTGCTTGCTGACTTGCTTGCTTCCTTGCTTGCGTCGTACAAAAAAGTGCTAATGGAGCTCTAGCCCCTGCGCTGCATAGGTATCCGTCCACGCCCTCGGCAATACCGAACAAGTCCGCGCTATTTATACAAGTGAATCTGTAAACGTCCACCAAGGAAAATATCCGACCGAACCAAACCAGGGTGGCCGCAAAATTGGCCCCCAGCGAGCTCCGTGGAGCATAAAAATGTGCCGCTTGATGCTGCCGTTATGAGCAGCCACCAAGGGCGGAGAATCCAAAAACAACGACTTGTTCATATCGAATCCCAAACTTTTTCCAAATTCGCTAGCCAAATAAACCCACCCCCCAAACCCAGCCCAATCCATGTCCTGCGCCTGAGATCCTTGCATGTGTCAATTGGTAGAGGTGACGTCTCCCCGTGTCGGGAGTCGGTGATATCATGAGAGATGCAAACTCGCCGGAATGCTTCTATAAGTGATGAAAGAAGAACGGCATACGCCGCCGCCCTGAAGAAACTGTCTTGTGCATGAGCTCCTTCTCACGCTCCCGAGTAATATTGCTGCATCCCGTGTTGGCTGAATGACATGCTTGGCGCACCCTCCTCTTGCACTTGGTCGAGATGGTCCGACTCGGCGTACCATTGTGCGCTCATCGAGCGCCCAGCCATGGACATTGGCGAGATTTGGCTCTGCGCTCCTTCATACGTATTCCAGGCAGGCGGGTAAAATTGGTGGTTCGGGACAATGGGGGCTGAGAGAGGGGCGGATGTTGCGGACCCCATGGTAGAGGCATGTATCGTGGATGCGGCTGTGTCCAAAGTCGTAGGGTACGGGAACGGCGCACCGCGTCGAGCGAAATCGTGATGTTGAATCCCTAGCCCTTGGCCGGGGTACTGGTGGGGCATCCCTTCGATGTTTCCGTACGACATGGATCGCGTCGGTGGCTGGAACGAGGGCTGTTGAATCCAGGCGTGCGTGTCTTGGTGGCTGTACGACATGGTTGAGCTCGTGCTCATGGCTGTGGGAGTGTGTGCGCCCGACATGGTGGATTCGCTGCCGTAGACCGAGTTGGCTGTCGGGGGAGACTGTCTCCAGTAGCCTGTGGTGGATGATGGGCTGTCGACCACTGTGGAAGATGGGAGGAAGCTGGTGGTTGGCGGCCATTGGGTCTCGATGGGGTGAGGGTATGGGTATGAAGATTGCTGAGCAGGCACTTTGAAATGTTAGCGCACAGAGTCAGCGTGGGCGACAGGGCAACTCACCTCCTCCCACGATGGGAGATTGATGTGGATCGATTTCAGCGTCGGCCTGGAATCCAAAGGCGGTGTTTCGGGTGGCTGGAATGACTGTAGGGAACGGTGCGCGGAATTCAGGTACACTGTCGCCCGAGACAGGGACAGAGTGATGGGGTGAAGTGGCTGCGGACGCTGTTGGGGTGCCGGCGGTCGAGTCCTTTGACGCGCCCATGTCGGAGCGCTGGAGTTCGAGAGCGTGCTCGACGGGGTAAAAGTTGCATTCCTTTTTGAGACGGATGCAGTTTGCGCAGCGGCCTTGGGGGTCATCTGGAGCGAGGAGACAGCGGATCTTTCTCCGTCGGCAGTGACCTGTGGTGGAGAAGGGTCAGTGATGGGGACAGGAGAGGACGGGGAGTGCGACGAGGGTGGCTTACCGCAAGCGACCGAGGTTCGGTGGTAGCCCAGCTTGTTGCGGGCCTTGCTGCTTGTTGGCGAGAGGTCGCCAGAAACGCCGAGGGCCATGTTGCGCATGTGTGGGGTGGAGGTGGACCGTCGGAGCTCTGCTGGGCCTTTTGATCTGGAGGAGCGCCGCTTCTTGGAGGACAGGAGGTGGGAGGGTGTGGGGGTGTGGGGGTGTTGGTGGGTGTCGTGGGCGGTGAGGGTGTTTCTGAATTCGAGGTGGGTGGTGGCGGCGAGTGGGATGGGCGTGGCGGCGTGTGGGCTGTGGTCGGGAGGGTGAAAGGACATGTCGTTACCGGCAGCAGGGAGGAGCGGTAACGAGGCGTCTAGGGTGAAAAGGGAACTCTTCACAGGGCGGTCGACTCCAACAGCCATGTGCAGGGCGGTGGGGGGTGAATTGGGGAAAGGAGATGCAGGGTGCAGAGCAGCAGAGGGAGCATTGGAGATGTGCTGGGGGATATGAGCATGAAATGTTTAGAGTTGGGAGGGCCCCACCGGGTCGATGGGTAATTTAGCGACATGCGTACCTACAAGGTCAGGCCAGCCGACGTCTCAAACGTTGGAGCCCGCACTAGATGGCTGAGGCTGCTGTGGAACTTGGGCAGTTGGCGGTTGGCGGAGACGCGAGCGGGCGATGAACCATGCCGTGGGAAATGCTTAGGCAGTCATGGTGAGGCACTGGGGGCACTGGGGGCGCTGGGGGGGGGGGGCACGC
>WODD01000219.1:109808-137237 GCA_019775935.1 Neoascochyta sp. HWLR27
CAAACATGGAGAAGACAAGTCCGCCAGTGAACGTCTCGGCAACAAAAGTCTTTTTCTTGTCCAATCGCCGTTAATATGGCGAAGCCTTTTTACTATTGCGTGGTGCGTTACAACTGAAATCCTTACAATGACACAAAATCACCACGGCATCTTTTAATGCATCAGAGTTGTGATAGGTATTTCTTCGTAATTTCCAACCAAACTTTGGATCACAACGGGTTTTGCTTCTAGTTGACGCCTCTGGAAGCTGCTTGCAACTGTCTAAATCGGTTACCCTGGAGGCCCTTGTGTTTGAAAGAGATGGACAGATTAATCATGAATTTACTTGACTGCAAACAACGACTCGAGGATATGATATGTATCTGGTTATAGCTATGTGACTGCACCAACTGCAATCTCGCCATGGATCTTTTCTGACTTCTGTGAGACATGCCATAGGCAACCCGTCATCTCGAATCAGCCAAGTCAGCGATCCAACTTAGCTAGGCTCGCTGGCCCAGTGGCGGAGTCGTGGAAGAAGACGCAGGATTATCTGTACCATCTTCGTCATCGCCTGACACAGGCGTATATTTGGCGCTCAGCCGGATAGGCTGAGCCTGCGCCTGCACATCATCAACAAGTTCTATGCGCCATCGCATTGTGCCATCAGGATCTCTGAACCATCCCAGGCGTGTGAAAATCCTGTCTTCTTCGATTATCGTATCGATACCCTTCTCTTGGATGGCAGCAAGTAGACGCTCACTTCCGGCAATGAGCACCAGGAGGTCAGCAATGCACTCAACATTTCGCATCATGCCACTGTAGTGCCGATGCTTTACTGACAGGAATACCACAATAGTGATTGCAAGCTGTGTCAATATACTTGCAGAAATCCAGAAGGCGATGGTGTTCATGTGCAGTACTTCTACTCGGGTACTTAGAATTGCGGATGTTGTTTGGCTGGTGTTGCGAGATATGTCCTCGAATTTGGGAGCAATAGCTCCACTTGGCGTATACTGTATCGGCGTGACATTCATCGGCGGATTTATCCTCATATCCAAGCCCGCAGGCTGGTAAACAAAGCCGCTGTCTTGTTGAGTGATGTTGCTGTTTACAAAATGTTGAAAGAAGGTAGAGAAGACTATTTGAGACTTCTCGAGTAAGACTTCTGGATCCAAAAGCGCTGCTGCGTCGAATCCCGCTTGCGCGTAGGCTGCGTAGGACACGAAATCTATGTTTACACCGGTTGTGTTGTCACGCATATTGAATACCTTATCGTTCAGTTGATCCGTTATGAAACCATATGAACTACCCGCTCCAGAATTGGCTTTGGCCATGACAAGACTTGCAACACGCAAAACTGATCTCATGAAGAAGACCCCGTAGCTTCGAGAGCATTAGAAAAGTAGTAAAATTTCATAGCATCAAGCTTACCTTGTGGTTACGTTCGTTTCGTATTTACGCCAGCCATTAAAGTCTCCGACTCGCGGATTCTCCGGAAAATTGCGATATTGGAAGTCGTCAGACCAGGCGACATCCTCAAGAAGAGGACTTGTTAAGGTTCGATAGTCCTGAATAACTCCTGATCTGGTATCCACTATGACCTCCGCCTCGCTTGCTTCAAAGCTAGGTATACAGTTCAGGACTTGTATCGCAGGTGGTTCGGGGAGGAACATAAGTATTCTGCCGTAACCAATATCTTGTTCCTTGACAAACCCTGCAAGACCACGGATCCATTTGATGGTGAAGTTTGCCGAAAGCTTGCGGCCTGTAACCGATGGGATTGTGTTCTCTGACCAATAAGCGATTGAGACTGCCGTGTATGGCTTCTCTTGCCCCAATCCTTCGGTAGAGTCGGAGCAACACTGTGGAATAGTGCTCTGGGCAGTGATCATAGTTGTGGAATTTTCTATGGCCATTGTTTCTTTGAGCTGATAATAGCTAGCAAGCCTGGTCGCATTCGAGTAAGCGAAACTAGGATTTTCGAGCTTGTTAAGCCAATGACTGTCGTTTTTCGACCGGATGACGCTGCAGTTCAAACGAGCTCGAATTTCAGGCGTCTGTACTGTGAGGTTGGTCAAGGAATGACTGATCTCAGAGTCTGAGATATATTCTGCTTCAAAGTCTGAATCTTTTGAGGGAGAGACTACCGGTACAAAGCTCCAATCATCTTTGCTCCAAGCGGGTTTGGGGCTTGTCAGCGTGCTTTGAATCATGGCAGTGTACATCCAATTCGTTTTTGAATCAAAGATTGCGCTGTTCAGTATTTCTGCAGTGTTAAGTTCTTGTCATCCCGCGGTCGCAGGTCCATCGAAACCCCAGTCCGTCACAGTGAAGTTTTTTGCTTGCACGAATGGGACGCTGCGCAACTCAAAAGTTGGAGATAATGTTATAGGATGAACGAGAAACCCACTTCCGGTGTTGAACAAAGCAGACATGGCAACTGTAACTTTAGCTTGCAATTAGCTACTATTGAAATTTGACCCAGGACGTTTGAGCTTACGGATCTGGGTCAGAGATGTTGTCGCTGTAACGAGCGATAGCAGCCAATGTTTGTTTTTTATGGCCTCTAGAGAAGCCCAGAGCCAGAAGCATGATGTACAAGTTAGTCCGATACTCCGCAATGGACGTTTTGCATTGTGATGCATGCTGATATATGGCTGCACCAATCTACAGGTGTTATCGACTGACTCCCATCAGAGAGCTATCACGATGGCAAAGACAATTGGAATGATAGCAAACGGCGATATGGTATTCGCGTTTCCTAGAAGTTTAATCTCAGCGCGGTAAGTGGAAAAGGCTTGGTGGAGCTTCGATCGTCGTGCAAATTCGAATAGAATCACAATTCCTGTTAAAAGACCAATTGTGTAGAGTAGAAGAGAGATTAGGTGTCTTGAACTTAATGCCGGAACCACGGGAGCAGCGCTGACACCATAAGGGTCTTTATCCAATCGTGCTATTATAAATCAGTCTGAGTCATAAAAATATACTATATACTCACTGTTCGGATGAGACCGGCCATCCGCTTGCAACTTTTCAAGCTTCCCGGTCTTGGTGAAGAAAATCCGATTCGCAAGGTCTCTTTCGATTTCCTTTCTTGTAGCAAGATCCAAAGCCTTGAATTCGGATAATACCATGTGGTTGTCGGCCCAGAAAGTGCACCCCAGAACTGTGCTTGGATCACAATGTATCTTTAAGTTTCTCATAGTTGGGCGCGTTAACCACAAGGTACCTAATAACAGGAGAGACGAAGTGAGCAGAAGACCGCATAGAATTGAAGCAGCTTGACCACTGACTAACACAATTCGAACAAACTCGTATCGGTCACCATCCGTGCGATCCGCTAACGATGCTCCATTGGCTTGTAGAGTAGCGCCGATGGTTTCGGCAAAGAAACGACGTCTGAACCGAGCAGCGACGTTGAGCAAGTTCGGATCAGCCATCATCTTGGGAACGCTGTATTCATACGCCGTACCCAACAGAGCGGCCGACCCTCCAATTGGTTCCGATTCAGCTTTGAATTTGGCTTCCTGGGGGAGAAATTCGCTACATACAATATCTGTATAGATGGCTTGTAACTCTTGAAGATTGATTGCTGCCGACGTGGTTGGAGTGCGAAGCTGACAGAAAGAATCTTAGTCGATATCTACAGACAACCCATTGGAGGCAACCGTAGCACGCAATCGCATAGTAGCCATGGTGTGGTCTGTATGGCAAGCATACGCTCTAATCTTTAGCTCGGCTGGAAACTCTGTTACGTTTTCGTGTATTTCAGGCCACCATGGAGTGTTCATTAAAATGATTTGGTCTTCGTGGCATTCTTTGTTCAATCGCATAATAGCATCTTGACTGTAATTATCTCCGAAGATAACATGGCTGGTATCACTCCACGACATCCAATCTCGGAAGACCGGGTTAGGACCAGTTGAACTCGTTGCGTTCGTAGTAAGGTTGAGTTGACAACCTTGATCTGAATGCAGAAGAACGGAAGCCAGGTATGTATTGTTGAAAATCTCTTCCTCGACTTCACTCGGTTGTCGGAGGTAAAATGCTTTCTTTCTTAGATGCAGCTCGGTGCAAACGAGATCACTACGAAAAACGGTCGTTTCTGCTTCCCAGCTCCCTTCTTCTAAGTGCTGAGCATTCCAAGGTGAGCCCGTGTAGGATAGGTTCGATGCCCAAAATGGTAAGATGGCAAAATCATCGATGATCCAAGGAGACGAGCTGTAGTTCTGTAGAATTGCGCCTGTCGTTCGAAGATATGTCTCTCGATCAGCTCGAGGATTCAACATAGAATCGTTATGCGTAGTTAATCGCATAATAGTTTCGGGGCTTGATTGTTCCGTCTCCTTTGTGCCGAGTAGAGCAGCGGAGATGGGCGAGATACCAAGTATAGCTAGAATATAAGCCGTGCAAGAAAATATCATGGCCCAGTTCAGCGATCCGCCATTTCTCTTCTTCTGAAAGCCATGTGTAAATGTCGTCCACTATGGGTTTGATTTTTCAAGCAGTGTGTAGCGAGCGATGGGGATGCGCCCGATCGGTTTGACAAGTCTCACGAAGGGTTCTGTCCTCTTCACAGCGTTAAAAATCATTGCAACAAGCTGTGTGTACACGACAGCAATCAGTGTGGGTATGAACTTCCAGCCGAGCATCGTGGAATCCTCAGGGCCTAGTCCATTGCTGTTGTGCGAACTCCGGTACAGGATGAGAGTGACAACTGCGATAATGATAGAGAAACTGATGGGGACTGCTAAAAAATACCAGTGTAAGGCGAATGCATCCACTGTCGATCTTGATCATGTTAGTTTGTGGTCTGTTGTTATCCGTTTTGACTGTAGCTCACCATTCTTCTCAAGGCTCTGAACTGCCCGACCCGGTACGTCCGAAACTGTTCCATGATGAGATTGAGTTTCAGAAGGTTCTGTAAACAAAGCTAGTGGTAAAAGTTGATAAGAGCTGGAGTCGTTGTGATAGTCTTGCTCTTCGCGCTCCATATCTGTTGTAGTTCGCGGCGGTCAACCGAGGAAAAAGGGTATGTGGATGCACCGGTAGACTTCAAGACAAGACCTGAAAATTCGAACGTCATAATTTAAGGCGCCCGAAGCTTACGCTGGGTTCCCAGACGTATGTGACACAACAGTGCTTGGCGTACTTGGTAGGAGTATCCTGGCCTTAGATGCAGGAATGTGGACGTGTACGAAGGGGCTCGCTCGTTTTTGAAGATGCACCGACTACCACACTAATCCTGAGGCAGTTGGTGCGCCTTCAAAAACGAGCCCATTCATATCCGACACACACCAAAGCCTGAGCACCGCCAAGAGTTTCTCTGGTCCGATTTGGCTCACCGGAATTATGTTGAGTACACATTTTACACGATGGCATGTATCTGTCAATTTATAAAATTAGTGAATGAGCACTGTACAGCTTGACAGCACAGTTTATCACTCAAGAACAGCGCAGTGTAAGCCAACATTCTCAGAGAAATGCACTTTTCCGGTACGCCAGCATCACAATCTCACTGACTTGATTCATAGGCTGATTGACAGACTAACTTCTTACACCGTATACTTGGATCTGCACTGCTAGTTGTCTCGCTTACGTTCGCACACAGAGACTCAAGTAAGATCACTACCTTGCTCTGGTGAGAACTATTCTTTAAACTTCGATTAGAGACGTGCAATACCCCTACTTATTTTGACCCATTGGTTAAGTAGCCCTCTAAGATAAGAGAGAAGACAGAGCTGCGGGTTTCATCATCTCCCTTCCAGCTCTGCATGTACTACAACACCTCAGCAATCACCATAGGCCTACCAACTTCCTCTCTCTTCTCCTTACCCGCCAAGGCTTCCACGATCGTAAGCGCGAATAACATTGCCGTACCAGGCCTGTAAAATCAGCATATTGTCCCATCAGTCGTAGTCCTTCACAAAACTCACCCCCGGCTAGTCACAACCTTTCCGTCCACCACGACCCTCTCCTCGCTGTATTCCCATCCCTTCTGCTTGATCTCTTCTGCCACGCTCGGATGACTCGTGACTCTGGATGCCTCCCCGCCGGTCTCCTCCTGCGCAGCAACTAGCGCTGTCGTTCCCGCGCATATCGCAGCGACCCACCTACCCGAGCTGCGGAACTGGCGGATGAGCTCGCGCACAGGTGCAGACGTGCTAAAGGTTTTCGCGCCGGGCCCGCCACCGGGCAGAATCAGAATATCGAACTCTTCAGTTTGAGAAGGTAAAGTGGGCGAGTCGGGCACGATGCGGATGTTACGTGTCATGCTATGCGGAGGTGAGCGCAGTACTGGTCGAGCTGGGATAGTAGTGGGTTTGCGGGATTAGACATACTGTGCGTATCCTTCATTTTTGAGATTCACGCCAGCAGAACGAATGGAAAATCCAGCGCGTGTAAGAACTAACAGCACATTAGTTCTGGAGATGTGCGTGATGGTTGCGTTGCAGTCGTTTTATGCTCACCGTCGTAGGGCGTGACGAACTCAATCTCCTCTGAACCATCCGCGACTAGAATCAAGGCTTTCGGCATGTTTGGCGTTTATAAATTGCTTCAAGATGGGATTTGTCAGACAATTATATCTGCTTAAAGATACAATGTTGAGTTTCCAACCGCGGTTGGGCAACGACGCACCCTCTGCGATGACGTAGCATGTGGTCTGAGCTCACGCGGGGGAAGACGCTCCCAACTATTACGAGAACCAACAACGCAAATACTTATCATGCATTGAGCTTTTCAAAGTCCTCTTGCTCCTTTTACTGCGAAGCGCATCCCATTATATGCAGCAACCCACGCCACAGCTAGAATGTCTTTCTCCACCTTGCCAATTGAAATAGTTCAGCAGATTGCAGACTGTATCGAACATGCATACCTGCCTAGCCTTTACACCTTCAGCTTGGCGAGCAAGGCCTGCCATAAATGGTCGTGACCCTCAAGAGATCCCTATGGAATTCACCCAGGAGCATCTGATCCAGATTCAAGCACAGTGTCCAGTACTAGAGGACCTTTCTATCACGATCAAGCGGAACCTTTCCAGCCCATCAGAGGCGTCAATGTACAGGTGTTTCAGCAACATGTGGAATCTGCGATCCCTCTTCCTTACCCTTGATTGTTCAAACTGGCGAATCTCTCGAGACCCTGAGTACAATCAACAATTTGAAGGGGAGGACCAACAGCCCGTGGATGAGATGGATTGTCGTATGAAGAGAGGCCACTTGAGATAAACACTCATTAATTGCGCTGTGGAAGAGGCGCTAGCACGCTCTATTTGGAATAATATCAACCAAGGCAAAACAGGGACAAAGCTGGAGCGTCTCAGACTATGGACTATGGGTGGTAGTGAAAGTGGTGTGGTAACAGTCTCCCATGCTGATGGCACGATTGTGAAGAACCTGAGCCGGTCATGGTTGATTGAGCGTGATCCGAGAGACGATAGTAACGACTTCACTATCAGAGAAATAGGCAAGCATATGAGGGAATCAGGAGATAAACTCATCGAGTCAGAACTTACCAAGTCTGCAGCCGGGCAGGTATTCCGTACCATTTGGTCTCGCAGAGAGGGAAGCGAAGACTGGAGGGACGACTGGTCGAGCTTTCCCCTTATGAACTCGAAATTTGATCTGCGCTCTGATACATTTATATCCTATCTTTTTCAAAGCAATGATTTTTGGTTCTCTGAAAGCGCGATTGTGTCGGCGCGAGCTGTCAAATAAGTGGTGGTGTCTCTCTTCACGTGTCCTCGTCCGCCATAATGTATCTCTAAAGAATGCTAGGATTTGTGCAAGACAGCCGGACGACCGTCATTGAACGCTTTTCAATTCCAGTTGAGGAGGGGCAGGAGGAAGAGGTTCAGTTGAGCAGCTGCGCATAACCACCCCCGACTCAAAATATTTGGCTCTCGGCTGTCCAGTACATACATTCCACGGCAAATACGAATAACATGAATGAAAACCAATTCATATTGCGATCCAGGGTATTGAACTATTCTGCTTCTTTGAAAAAAACCATCTCGTCATAATCATGCCAATCGCTTGAAAAGAGCTTCAGGCAAGCTAGCCAGCAGACACCTATTCGCCATCGCTGGTAGCGAACCACCCTGTCTCTATTCCGGATCGACTCTACTCCTCGCTGATGCGGTTGTTGTCAATAAACACCTTCTTGAACCTGCCCTTGGCAAGATCGGTGGTAACGCCCCACGCGCTCGTAGCGTTCTCCTTGACGATTTGGCGCGTCGGCTTCATGAAGAGCAGGTCGATCTCCTCGAGTGTCTTGTTCTTCGTCTCGTACATGAAGAAGATCTGGTAGAACCAACCCAGCACCGCGATGCCACCGTAAAACCCGAGAGTCAGTCCGGTGGGGGTCATGGCCTTTTGCATGCCGGTGAAGTTGTAGGTGACGATGAACGAAGACAGGAACAACCAGGCAGTCGATGTCGTCATGCCATAGGAACGCAGGTATGTGGGGTACACTTCGGACGGAATGACCCACGTGAGCGCAGCGTACGAGCCGAAGAAGAGCTCGTAAAGAATCAGACCCGTGAGATAGACGGCGAGAGTTCCCTGCAGTCCAGGGACGTGGTACGAGGCCCCTACGAGGGCAAGACCGACGAAGAAGCCTGGCAACATGGCAATGGCCCAGAACCGGCGGCCACATGTCTCCATGAGGAAGATGGCGGGTATCGTACCAATGAGAAGGGAACCTCCACCGACCAGGCTATTTCATCCGTTAGCGTTTCTTTGTTGTGCTGTGTCCGTGGATTGCAAGGCTCGAGATATACTTACGACATGTAGGTCGCATCGTAGTCGTTGAAACCGACCTGTGACATGAGAACTGACATATAATACATTATAGCGTTTATTCCTGTCAGTTGACCGAGACCAATCATGATGTTCGCGTAGACGATGGCCCGGCGAGCACGAGGCTTGGTGAAGAAGTCCATCCAGGGATATGCGCCTGAACGACCAGCAGCAACTTCAGCCTCCTCCTGCTCCGTGCTGACTTTCATGACGAAGAACTCCTCGCGCGCCTCGTGTGTGGCAACGCCGCGGATCCGCCGCCATACCTTGAAAGCCTCGAGGGTCTTGCCCTTGTGCATCAAGTAGCGAGGAGACTCTGCGTCGAATGTCAACGTTTGAATCGGAATATTAAATGATAGAAAAAGCATACCTGGCATGAACAAGATTCCAATCCCCATAATGGTAGAGAAGACGAGCGAGCTGCCAAGGATGTAGCGCCAGTTTCCGGGTACAGTGACGAACATGGCCGCCACCGCATAGCCCAGAACCTCGCCTAGCGCGATATTAAATTGATAGCTTCTATTTGTTAATACCTCTGAATTTAGTGGGAGCTAGGGTGGAAAACATACAGAGACACCAAGTTGCCACGGAGTCGAGACTCGACCGTCTCGGCGACGTATACGGGGACTGTTCCTCCCTCAAGGCCGACACCAGCGCCAAGAATGACACGTGCTGCGACAATCATGCCGTAGTTTATGGCGCCAGCTTCAAGAGCGCCACCGATTGTGTACAGGATGCAAGAGATGATGATGGCCCAGCGGCGACCGAAGTATTCGTTGCAGGGCGAGATGAGAACGGCGCCAGCAATGGCTGTGATACGTTAGTGAAAGGGCAGTGATGTGATGCAGAAGATACTTACCTCCCAGAGGCATGCCCGAGTTGACGAGCGAATTTTGTTCATCATTGAGGTGAAGGTCTTTAGGAAGGAACAGATTGGCACCAGAGATCAGCGACTGATCCAGACCTGAGAGCAGACCACCCATGGATGCAAAAACCACAAGCAGATATGTAAAATGCTTGGGGTTCTTGAACTCAAGGTCGAAGAATCCTTTCTTGTAATCCGATTGCTCCAACTCCTTCTCCATGTCGTGAATCAGATTCTCTGATTCCCAGCCGCGAGCATTCTCCATCTGCTCAGTCTTTGCCTTTGGTGCGGAGTAGTCGGCGGGCGGCGCCGGCCGAATTTCCTTGTGAGAGACCTCCTCGACCATTCTGGTATCTTTCTCGTCCATGACGGGCAACGATCAAGATGAGCTCAAAAGGAGAGAGCGAGAAAGAGAACGCGGAGAAAAATGCTGCGGTTCGCTCCCCTTCAGGATGCCCCTCCGCCTTTTAAATCCCCAGTGGGGCACCCCGGTAGACCCATTGAAAACCCCCATGGCACACGACGCAGTCTCGCGTGACGTAGACGCGGAGTCTCCATGGCACAAGCGCAAATTTCCGCCATCCCCAGTCGTTTAATCCTGGCCGATGCATGGGCCGACGTCGCAGATTCGTCCCGCGTTGAGCCGGAAGAGTATAGCCTGGTGGAGCAAATAAGCATCGGCCCGGCCTCTTGGAGTGCTTGTTGGCTGCTTGACATCGAAAAGCTTCTAGCGCCCCACTTGAGGCTCTACGTCGATCACGACTCTTCCCGATATTCACACCGTTTGATGTGTCAAGGCACCGTTGTAGACCTCTGCTCCATTCAAGGCCGATCTGTTTGTACGTTGTAGAAACAAATTTTCTACCTCAAGATCTCGACAAGCTTTCATACTGCAGTGCGCGCGGGAGTGGCGTGAAGCTAGGTACGACAAGCACTCGACTGCCGCCGCCAACGTGGAAGGCGTTATGAGGCTCAAGTCTAGCTACCGAAAACTTGCCGGAGTCTTGTGCCTTGGCCCGCTTGCGCCATGATGTCAAGGCGGCCTGATCCATGAGCCAGTATGGGATAGATGTTGCTCGCTAGAAAACCCTTGCAACTTTGAACTAATAAGTTTGTTGAGGCGAGTCGGAATAGTCGGAGTTGGTACCCCTTTAGGCGAATTCTGGGCAGCAAAATCACCTACTGCGGCAGACCATCCGGATTGCAGGCTCCGAAAAGACATCTTGAGGCTCTGCTCCGCACTAGGGTCCCGAACGTTGGCGTTAAAGTTGCGATTTCCTGTCTTGATGGCAGGCTAGACTCGTGCCAGCGCACTCGTCGGACGAGTCGGCAGGACAACAAGTGTCGGATGCGATGTGGAGCAGGTTCTTGCCCCGTATCGAGCCTCCTCCCTCCGACAAGCTGTTGACCGGTAGCCCTCACGAGTGTCGTTATTCTCGATTTCACGAACTGAAGAGCTCGGCATTGCCATGAACGACTATGATATGGGCTGATACATCGGTCGACTCACGAGCTCTTCGCATCAGGCGTGGATTAATCGAGCCCGATCTACGATAGATGGATGGCGACGCGGCAGATTGGCAAAACCCTGTCAGACACACGGCGTCCGACCTGACTCGAGTCTTCAGACTAGATGAGGATATCGGAGCGTTGTACCTAACAGTTTCCTCTGTTGAATAGGACCAACACGGTCGAGCAATGCAAGCGAGGGGCTATGTACACCAAGATTGGTTTTAAGGTTCTGCCGATGATGCCGGCATGGGTTTCTTACACCGCTGTTGCCACGAGAAGCCTAATAGCCACCTACGCAGCGTACTATAAATACCTGCACGATTTCCTGAGTTTTGGTGTTTTTGTGAACACTCGATCAGCGCTCTGTACTCTTGGGGCAGTTGCTCTACTTTCTCAGAAGACTATAACGCTTCCGTTGTTTCCATGGGTCAAGTAACCCGGAGAGTCAGGCCTATATGTGCAAGGAGAACTATTTCATCTTGAGATCATGTTTTTGAATGCATTCATCTTGTGTGTAGATGTTCTGTGTTCAAAGAGGTTTTGAGGTGGCCAGGTCATCACGTGACGCATCTGAGACTAGTGCCTCCCCGCAATCTCTACCCCAGACCCCGACCACCACCACTTCCTCATCGCGGCAAGCCCACTGACATCTCTCACTTCTGCGCAATCGATGCATCGTAAAAAGCGGTTGTCCTTTTCATTTCACAACTGAAGCCTTTGTGCTTATCGATTATTCTGTTCTCGACCAATCAAGTTTCTCGATTGTCCAGGCGCAACTCATTTACCGATTGTCACTCTAGAGTTCCCCCGCTTTCTCGAACACTTCGATGTAACATGGGTAGGATTCATGGGGACTACAATCGTCTCACACCATAGCTGTCCGCGTCGGTTCACGACTGACGTGGGAAGGCAGTACAGCCCAGATATTTCTTACTCGGCAATACCTTGATCAGCGCGTAATCTCGGGAAGCGGTCTGCGCGGTAGACCTGACACCTCATACCGTGAGAGTAAGCTGCCAAGCTAGCAGTCAGCCGCCATCGGGCTCTCATTGACTACGAGGACGGTGTTCCTGTCGTGTTGTGTTCACCACGTGCCTCAATCGAGTATCATGTTTTTTGATTCGAGGATGCACTCGATCAGAAGGTTCCTCAATCCCACCGATAATTCGCACTCGACGTTTTCGGTCATCTTGCTATCGCTTTACGCTATTGCTTTGCACTATTGCTTTGAAAGGATGCTTTGGAATCACATCATGAAATATAAAATGTTGAGAAGCGGTACATCATCACAGCTCAAAGTACAGCCGCGAAGATGGAAACTCCCAAAGATATCCCTTTGAGGGAACGCGTTGATGCAGAGACGCGCGAATTGAGTAACAGCTTACCAGACGACAGAGACTCAGAAGACGAACCTCTCTCCGGATGGGCTTTGTTATCTGTTATCACGGCCTTGATGTTCGGCGCGTTCATGCTGGCGCTGGACAATACGGTCTTGTGTATGTACTTCACCATCTCCGGTCCAGCTACTAACAATGCTTGCAAGCCACTGCTATACCTCGTATTACAAGCGACTTCAGGAGTTTGAACGATATTGGCTGGTATGGTTCGGCATACCTGATCACGCAAATGTCGCTGCTTCCCACGTGTGGACGCATCTATGCTTGTTTCAACGTCAAGCTTTCGTACTGTATCGCGCTTTTGGTGTTCGAAGTAGGATCCATCATCTGTGCAGCAGCCCCTAACTCGATAACGTTGATACTCGGGAGAGCGATCGCCGGCGTTGGTGCGTCCGGCCTGATGGCAGGTTCAGCTGTCATCATATCGCATAGTGTTGCTATATACAAGCGAGCGACGTTGTTTGGAATGCTCTCCGCTGTTTACGGTGTTGCTTCTGTTGCTGGACCTCTGATCGGTGGTGTGTTAGTAGATACTCCAAGACTGACATGGCGGTTCTGCTTCTGGATCAATCTTCGTACGTACTTACCTCCATGTTTGTGCTGGATTTTAACACCGGCAGCTCTCGGCGCTGTATCGATCATTCAGATCTGGCTGACACTCAAGAATCCGGCGCCAGCAGTTAAAGCAGGGCTGCCCTTGAAGCAGAAGCTCCGACAACTCGATCTGCCAGGTGCTTTCCTTCTAGTCTCAGCTACCATATGCCTGTTATTGGCGCTTCAATGGGGTGGGATCGTCTTTGCATGGTCTGATCCGAGGGTATATGGCTGTCTGATAGGCTTCAGCTTGATCATGATTGATTTCTTCGTCCTGCAGGTTCGCGATGAAGAAAGGTGTGTACCATTATGATGGGTGTTTCTTGGCCGCTAACATCAACAGTTGCACCCTCCCGCTTCACATCTTTCGCAATCGCACTATATCATGTGCCTGTGTCTTCATGGCGTGCCTGCAGATGGGCATGACGACACTAACGTACTATCTGCCCATCTACTTCCAGTCCGTCAAAGATGCCACCGCCAAAGAATCTGGGCTGTAACTACTACCCAACATCATCTCATCAAGCGCCACCACGCTATTCATCGGCTGGGTGATTTCCAAGATCGGATGTTACGCGCAGTTCATGTGGACCGGCGCACCCATTCTTGCTATGGGAGCCGGACTCCTTCAGCTCCTTGGCCCACACAGTACGCCTCGCAATTGGATCCCATTCCAGATTGTCAGCGGTATCGGCTATGGGATGTGCTCGCAGATCCCAATGCTGTCGGTTCAAGTCGTGCTCGACAAAGCAGATGTGTCAACCGGGATAACGACGGTGATGTTCTTCCAATCACTGGGTGGCGCGCTAGCAACAAGCATAGCACAGAACCTCTTCACCGACATGCTGCTGAAGAAGCTGCATGCTATCGACGGCGTCGACGGTGCCGCGGTAGTTCATTCCGGAGCAAAAGATTTCCGGCAATTCATCCCTGTCGAGCTGATTGGAAGGGCTGTTTTGGCTTTCGACTCGGCTGTCAAGACTGTGTTCATCTTTGCTCTCGCAAGCGCCGGCATGGCGTTCCTTGCGAGTCTTGGGATGCAGTGGCTGAGGATCCCAACCAAAGGGAAGACAGAAGCGGTGCGTCCGCGAGAGGGCGAAAGCGCCTAGACATCTTTCAATACAGTGCGTACCATCACACCTGTCTCCAAGGTTCACTGCTCAGCAACACCGCAGAAGAAACTGAATCAAACCCGTAGAGACATCCAAGAGAACACAGCAACCAAGCCCGATCTGACCCCCCTCGACCTCACACAAACATAACAAGAGAAAAAGTCAAGCGCTCCGACCCAACATCAGACGACACACGGACCTTCCCACACTCGCGTGGAGTCGCGTCGAGCCTCGTGGCCCCACGTGACCGTCCCAAGTCCCCATAAAAAAAACTCAATACCACGACCCGCCCGCGCTCCACAACGCCGCCCCGCCGTCCCAACCGCAGCAAAAAGTAATGGTGAACAGAGTGGGACTCGAACCCACGCCACTTGCGTGACTAGCACCTGAAGCTAGCGCCTTAACCACTCGGCCATCTGTCCGGGTATCGATGACTAAGCTCTATGAATGGGAATCCTATATTCCAGGTGGTGGCATTTTGCCGTGCTGGATGGGTGGAGGGTGGTTGAAAGTGTTGCAGAGAAAATGGACGATAATCATACCGACTCGAATACCTCCAGGCCTCTTTCTTATCTCGTGGGATCACCATATCATGTAATACACCAAATACCTCCACACCTCTTAATCAAATAACAGGGTGATGTAGCTAGTTGTGTACTGAGTACCTCTGCACACCTTTGGCACAATCAATAGGGCTGGTCGCTTGCCGCCCACTTTTTCTGCAACTTGAGAGGGCGGTTGATTGTGGGAGGAGTCTTGGTGAGGTGTTGGAGGTAGACACTGGGGACAGCAGGAACATCAACAGGTCCGTGGACTGTACCATGGTGGGCGCTGGAACCCTGTACCATAAAGACATCCGCCCACTCAACCCATCTGCAGCCTCTCGATCCACAGGTGCTGGAAGCATCAGCATCAGAGGCGTTTTACCTCGGCTTAGCCTTTCTTCACTGGCCAAAGGGCATAAGACGTATCATCAGGCATGAAACTCTACAGCGGTTTCATAACACATTTGTTGACGTTCGACCTGTCTCTGTTAAACTAATGCTATGCCTGTGCCTCGGCGTGTGCAATCAATGTATACGCCTAATCCTGTGCCCAAAGATCAGCCTGCACGCCGGCAAGAGTGCTCGCGCGCAGTCACACCAACCAAACCAAACGCCTCCCCTACCCATCATTCCATGCATACCATAGACAGAGTGTCTACATAACCGTACAATTCTCCTCCTGCTGCTTCTGATCCGTTCGGCTGAGGCGCTCACGCTTCATCTGTGCCTTCGAACCGCCCCGCTTGAGTTCCTCGAGACGTTCCTGCGCCTTGGGAAACTTGTAGGCTGTGCACGCGTCAGTAATTCATTTCTTGAAACCCTTCAGTGTGGGGACTTACCCGCAGCTCGTCCGTACCAGCGCTTCGCCTCATCTAGACTTCGTGGGCAGCCAATGCCAACCTCTGTAAAATACCCCATGGCGAACAGGGCCTTTGGTAGAGGGGGCTCCGCGCAGGCTGCTTTCCTCGCCCACAGATAGGCCTCTGTGTCGCTCTGTTGAAGAACACCCTCAATGCCCGTCAGGTACCAGCCTGACAACGCCAGTTCGCTCTGGTGTTCCTCCTGCGCTGCTGATTTCGTGTACCAACCAATACTCGCTCGCGGATCAATCGGACAACCAAGAAGCCCGTACTCGTAAGCCTGGCCCAGCCGGAACTGCGAAAACTTGTAGCCGAGGTTGGCAGCCTGGAGGAAGAGTTCAAGCGCATAGGCCTCGTCTGGGATAACACGTTCGTTGGATGTTTGCGGAGCTTCGTAGATGAGCGCCAGCTCATGCAGCGCGTGTGGATTGTCCTTGTCAGCGTTGCTGGCGGCGCGCTGGAGCATGTTGATAGCCTCGCCCTGGTTCTTCGGCTGACCAAGAAGTCCTTTGAGTAGGATCATTCCCATCTTGTACATCGCGGGTGTATCGCCTAGCGCCGCGGCACGTCGATACCATTGCACAGCCTTCAGCGGATCTCTCTTGGTTCCGCCGCCCTCCTCGTGTCCCATCTCGCAGCAGACAGCTGTTCGATATGCACTCGCGGCATGACCTGCTTTGGCTGCCCCCTGGTACAAGGTAAAGGCCTCCTTTGTGTCCACCTGCAGCCCAAGAAGGCCCTGACCGTAGCAGTCTGCCAGGTAGAACATGGCATCTCCATACTGAACCTGAGCAAGTTTCTTGACAATCTTGTATCCCTCGTTTACAAACTTCTCCTTGTTCTTGTTCCGTGTCTTGGTGTCGGCGGTCCCGTTCTCGTCAGCGAGTACCTGTGAGGCCTCGATAAGCTTCTTCGCGAGCTTCAAGCCGGTAGCCTGGTCCGTGGGGTTGTCTTTCCAGACTCTACGAAGGCGATTGAGCTCATCGTGGGTTACTGGATGAGGCGCGGAAGAGGGTCGCTGCGCTACAGACCGCTGTGCTATCGAATGTTGACTTTCCAAGCTAGCGCGAGATTCGCCATTGTACTGCCGGACAGGCGGAGGTCTCGCGTTTTGTCCCATTTGCTGCGGTTGGCCTTGGGGAATAAGACCAGATCGAACAGGGACAGGATGTGCTGGAAGAGCATCTGGATTTCTCGGTGGTTGTGTTGTGGCCGGTCTCCGCCCCATGGGGTCACTAGGCATCCGGCCAGGCACGGGAACTGTGGTTCCCGGTCTAGGGATGGGGTTTCCAGCCATGGGGGGCCCGTTCCTCATCATGTTGAGCGGAGGTTCCGAGTGGGCAGAATCGTCCGAGTAACCTCGTTGACCAAATGGTGGTGCTTGCTGGCCGTATCGAGGGTCGAAGTCGGGAGGTTGAACGGGCCCATAACCATCTGTTGCCATGCCCCGGTTAGGTGGTCCTCGAGCCCTCGGACCGTTCGGTAACCCACCAGGGCCGGCAAACCCGGTATTGGCTCTTGGTAGTGCGGGAATAGGAGGAGCGTCGCTGGCCATTTCGTGGACGCCATTGCCATATTGGCCTCGAAGGTCAGCATGAGAACGGCTTCGTGATGGCTGCTGTTGAAAGCTGTTATTTGGAGCTGGCGCATTCGCGAAACTGGTAGGGGACAAATGGTTGTCGATTGAGTCGCCTCTTCGGTGTCGGTTGTTGGTTTCTGGTATGGCATCAAAGTTTGGCATGTCAATCGTAGAAGCTATGCTCTTTCGGTCGTCGCCTTCGTCGTAGTAATCATCGTAGAAATTATCCAGGGAAGCATGCGGATCGCGCTGGTATGCTTCTTGGTACTGTTGCTCTGGCTGATACTGCTGCTGGACCGGCGCGTGTGGCATTGGAGGCCTCTCTTCGGGCTGTCTCGAGGGACCTGGCCGAGTTCCGCCGGCAGTCGAGGGCCTGGGGGGCACATTGGTTGACGGAGGAAGTCGGAAGTCGTCCGTAGCGCCAGGCTGGTCCCACTGCTGTTGGCCAACATATGCCATCTCGTGCGCGCCAATGCCCATGTTCTGTGGCATCGTCGCTGCACGCTGCATGCCTGGGCCCTGTCGTGGCTGAGGTTGCCCTCTACCACCATTCATATTTGGAGGGGGCCGTTGGCCGGAAGGCATTCGATTGGGTGGTGGTCGCTGCTGGGAATATCCATGGCTCTCGAACTGCCCCGAGTCTTGCCTAGCATTTCCTTGTGGCCTTCCAGAAGGAGGTGGCCTGTTTTGCACCGGCATGGGCTGACCGCGTACTGGCGGGTCCCGTTGTTGCGGCCGCTCACCTTGCACCTCGTTGTCGTTCATGGTCATGAGTGCCATGGCTTGATCCATACTGTCTGCTGGTGCTGCCCGTGCTGGCTTTGAGTCGCCCTTGGTGGGAAAGGTCGGGAATGGATTGTCTTGGGGAAGCCGCTTAGGAGAGGTGGGGGCGAGAAGGGAGCGGTCAAGTCCTTGATGTACTGTCAGTCTGCGCTGGTGGGAAGCTCGAGGTGCTCTGACAACTCACCTGGTGGCCTTGACCCTCCTCGTAGTTGCTGCGCATTTGGTGGTGGTCCGTTTGCGCGGCCCGCTGGCCTTCGTGTGTTGGGTCCTTGCTGCGGTGATTGCTGGTAGCGATCGTCGTATGCCTGCTCTTGCGCATACTGAGCTTGCTGTTGTTGTCGCGGCGGCGGTCCACGTCCTCTGGGCTGCTGCGGCGGTCGGACCTGGGCATTCACCTGGTTGGGTGCAACCTGTGGCTGGACGTAGCCGTAGCTGTTCCCATAGTCATAACCGTCGTCGTAGTAATTATTGTCCCACTGCTCGTAGCCACCCTGGTCGTATCCATAATCGTATTGCTGCTGCTGCTGCTGCTGCTGCGGCTGGTCGTATCGGTTGTCGTAACCCGCCTGCTGGCGACCCTGCAGCGGCCCTGGGTTGTAGTACTGCTGCTGCTGCTGTTGTTGCTGCGGGCGCCGCGACTGCGGAGAGTCATCGTACTGCTGGCGATAGGCCATGGCGAGGCGCGGGGAACGCTATCGTATCGATAAAAGCAAAGCCGATGACCGAGCGCGTTGTCGGGGGAGCTAGTGACGTGTTGAGGAGGTTGTGTGCGGATCGGGCGCGGCGTCGCTATAAGGCTGTAGTTGTCGAAGCGCGCCTGAGTGTAAGGCCAAGCGCTACTAGCTACTAGAGCTTCAGACGGTAGCAATGCAGCGAGCAGCGAGCTCGACTATGTCAACGGGGTACGTGGCAGGGATGATGCCAAAATTAAGGGACGGTAAAGCGGCGGCGGCGGAAGCTTAAGAGGGACGCCTTTGCCGGCAGCGCCCAATCTCGAGGCTCAGACGTCTTGCTTCCTCGAGCGCAATTTCAAACGCCACTGGTGCCACCAGGCCTCAGGTTTCACATGTGGACTACCCGTTGGATCCATGTGTCTAGAGAAGTGAATAAGGCCGACATACCCTACCTCAGTCATCCAAGGTATGGCCCAAATGAGATGGTCCAGGATGGGTCCCAGCGGAACAGGCCGGAACGAGCAATTACACAAGTGGGCAAGCTGAAGTAGGAATGGGCAAAGGGAGAGAATGTCGCCTATGCATAAGAGATCAACAAACTATCCGAGTGACCTGGAAGCTTTTGTTTCAGCCCCGCGCATCTACCCACGAGCCCGCACATATCATAGGTACCTGTCGCCGTGGGGTGCTCTGGCACTGTTGAGCGGCTACCGAGTGGGTAATCATGGGCAATAATAATAACGCACATGCTTAGGGTGCGGGATGCCAGCGATGACAGACAAGGAGGCCGTGTAACCGTTGAGATGACGCTCGGCACCGACTCCGTTTTTTCCCCATTTTTTGTGGCGCAGGCGCCATGTGCCGCATATGTGGCGCAGCACGCCGCAGCTAGCCTTTCTGATGAGATGTCCACCATCGCCTCCGTGACCACCATCACCTGCTGCTTGCCACAGCCACGATAGTAGCTTGTTCCTCGACTAGAATCCCGTCAATCCCAGTACAACGTAGCAGACCCACTCGTATCTGTCAAGAGTCATCCACCCGCCCATCATGCCTGGAATGGGGACATACATCAAGGCCATCTCGGCGTACGTGTGACGCCCCCCACCTACCCCGGCCCTTGTGCTGACAGCCTGTAGAGGTGCATTCCTCTGCATCGGCGGCCCCGCGTTGGTCATGTATGTGACGCCGTCTGAGGAGGAGATATTCAAGGTACCCACCGCTCGCCACGTGCACAGCAGCACCCTCTAACGCGTCATAGAGATACAGCCCGGACCTACAGAAGAAGGCCCTGGCAAACAGAGAGCAGCGTCAGGAGGACTTTGACAAGTTCGTTGGCCAGCTCAAGGAGCTGTCCAAATCGGACAAGCCCAGTAGGTTTCCCGCAGGCATACTGCATGCAAAGCAGCGCAACACCATGCAACAAACCACTGACGACACGCAGTCTGGACGGCACAGAAGGAGTCGGATGCGAAGCTCTCGGCTCAGGCAGCGCAGGCTCGCAGGGACGAGCGCGACGCGTATGCTGCAGACTCGAGGAAGCTGCAGGCAGAGATTCGTGCCAGTACGCAATGAACATTGCTGGCTTTTGGGCTACATTCCCTCCTATGTATTTTGAATCTGTACAAGTATTCCTAGCTGTCCCGCATGAATCTACGCTTCTGCCCTGGTCTAAACAAGATTATGTACCAATGCTCGTCGAGAATTGCATCTCCCTACAATCTCCCCTCTGACTTGCAAATCAGGCTCTCACAAGAAAACTAGAGAGGAGAGTGATCTTCACGGGCTCAAACTCAAACTAACAATTCCTGTCGTGGTTGCCTTGATGCTCGGCATGGACGTGACAAGCCTCGTGACTTCGCGATCCGAAACGCAACCACCGCCCGCTCGACGCGCCTCTCACGCTTCGTCCCCACGCCCACCCCACCCTTACTGTCTGTCACACTTACACCCAATGCCCAGCGATGCTCAGGCCCCCGTGAAGCTCTCGCTGCCTCTGGTAGTGTCCCTCCTGCTGCCTCTCTGATGCGCCCCAGCTAATGAATGACATCATAGGAATTTCAGCAGGACATCTTCAGAGAGCTGCGCGACGAAGATGAGCTAGTTCTGCTCGCGCGCGGCCTTGGCCTCCTGCGCATCGTCACAAACCTTCTTCATTCGTACGATGCGGCCGGGAACAACCTGATCTTACTCGTCGGCGCAGACGACCGCGAGAATGTCTGGATTGGCGAGGCGCTCGCCGAGCACGCGGCGGTCAGCATGGCGCCCAAATGCAGAGGGCTCAGTCTGGTGAACACCGACTTGATGACAGTGGGCATGCGCGAGAAAATGTACGCGCATGGCGGCATATTCAGCATCACCTCTCGGATCCTGATTGTCGATTTCCTGTCGGGGCTCCTCAATCCCGAGACGGTGACGGGTGTGGTTGTTCTGCATGCCGAGAAGGTCGTTGCAACATCGCTAGAGGCTTTCATTCTCCGGATATATCGGCAGAAGAATAAGACTGGCTTTCTAAAGGCCTTCTCCGACACTCCCGAGCCCTTCACTACCGGATTCGCGCCGCTCACAAATATGATGAAGAACCTCTTCTTGCAGAAGCCAGCGCTCTACCCGAGGTTTCATGTCTCGGTTGCTAATTCCCTAGAAGGACGCAAAAAGGCAGAAGTCATTGAGCTTGAGGTTCCCATGACAGATGCAATGCAAGACATACAGAATGCCGTGCTTGAGTGTGTTGAGGCCAGCATCAGCGAGCTCAAGAAAGCCAATCCCGGTCTCGAAGTCGAGGACTGGACGCTCGACAGCGCGCTGCATAAAAATTTTGATCAAATCATCAGACGCCAGTTGGATCCCGTCTGGCATCGAACGACTTTCAAAACACGACAGGTGGTTCGCGACCTCTCGCTGCTGCGGACAATCTTACACGCACTTCTCACGTACGACGCTGTCAGCTTCAACAAATATCTCGACACTGTTCTTGCTGCCTCGCAGCCACCGCCAGGCTCAACAAAACAAAATCAATCTCCATGGCTTTTCCTGGATGCGGCTGATACCATCTTCACGACTGCAAAACGGAGGGTCTACACGGGCAAAATGTCTGCTGCAGACTTGGCGAACAACCCAGATGCTGTTCCTGAATCGCTGGAACCCGTACTTGAGGAGTTCCCAAAATGGACACAGCTCGCGGATATACTTCAAGAAATCGAGCAGGATGCTTATTTCAACCCCGCTCCGCAGGATACATCCAACGGCTCTATCCTAATCATGTGTGGGGATCACGGCACCTGCTCGCAACTGCGAGAATACCTTCAGACCATGTACGTCAAGCCCGAGGGTATAGAAAATGAAGATGAGGAAGACAATGAGCCATCTGCAAGATTCATGATGCGCCGAAAGTTACGCAACTACCTTTCATGGAAGCGCGACTTCAGCAAAGTGAGCTCAGTGCTCTTCTCCGAAAATCAAAAAGCCATCAACGGGAGTACTGAGAATCGGGTGCAAAACGGTAAAGGTGTAGGCCGGCCGCCTCCCAACAAGCGACGACGCATCAGGGGAGGCGGAAACACGGCAGCAGGACCTTCACGAGCGGACACTGGTGCCATGCGCACCGCAGGGGACAAAGACGCACACATTGCCAGCCTCATGGCCGAACTGCAGCCCACAGAGGCAGAGGCAGCGCAGAAGCCAGGCGAGGTGGGCTTTGATCCACTCGAAAACATGGAAGACTACTACGAGTTGTTCCCGATGGACTCGACTGTAATAGTTCACCCCTATTCGGGCGACCTGGACGAGCACATTCTCGAAGAAACGAAACCGCGGTACGTCGTCATGTACGAGCCGGACGCGGCCTTTATTCGGCGCATCGAGGTGTACCGGTCTTCGCATACAGACCGGACTGTCAAAGTTTTCTTCATGTACTACGGTGGCAGCGTTGAAGAGCAGCGCTACCTGTCAGCGGTGCGTCGCGAGAAGGATGCTTTCACGAGACTGATCAAAGAACGCGCCAACATGGCACTCACGCTCAATACGAATGCCAACATGGCACCCGAGGAATCGTTCCTGCGCACCATCAACACGCGTATAGCAGGTGGAGGCCGGCTCGCTGCGACGGCTGAGCCACCCCGAGTCGTCGTCGATGTGCGCGAGTTCCGCTCTTCGCTGCCATCGCTGCTGCACGGGCGAGCTATGGTGATAGTGCCGTGCATGCTGACGGTGGGTGACTATGTTCTCACACCCGATATCTGCGTCGAGCGCAAATCGGTGCGTGACCTGATCGGCAGTTTTGCCAATGGGCGTCTGTTTAACCAGGTCGAGTCGATGATGGAGCACTACAAGTCGCCGATGCTGCTGATCGAGTTTGACGCGACCAAGTCGTTCACCCTCGAGCCGTTTACAGACTACTCGGCAGCATCGAATACATCGGGCCTTGCGGCTGCCCCCGACCTGCAGTCCAAGATTGTCATGCTGACGATCGCCTTCCCGCGCCTGCGCATCATCTGGTCTTCGTCGCCGTACCAAACAGCTGAGATCTTTGCTGAGCTCAAGAAACAGCATGACGAGCCTGATCCGCTGCGCGCTGTGCAACTCGGCCTGGACCCAAGCCTGACGGGCGATGAGATGCGCAGTTTCAATCAGACGACGCAGGATATGTTGCGGATGTTGCCCGGGATGAACGAGGGCATTGTCAAGACGCTCATGCTGCGGGTGGAGAATATCGAAGAGTTGGCCAACATGCTGGAGCGCGAGGTATGCTGGCTCGTGGGAACGGACGCAGGGCGGAGGATATACCGGTTCTTCAACCGCAGTGTGTACGACGATGTGGCGCTGCCAACGTTTAGTTAGTCACAACCATCACAAGACAAATAAGGGAGAGATTTCAAAGTCAAAGGTAGACAGGGTATGGATTCGTCTATGATATCATACGCAGGGCAGAAGCAAAGTGGCAAGGCAGCGTCCGCCCGCTCGCAAGAAGCAGCATTTGAGCCGCTCGGGTGCGGGGCAGCATCGCCGAGACAGCATGGCGGACCGGGTTTTGGGTAGCTCAAATGTCGTCAATGTCGATCTCCTTCTTGCCGGCCTCGTCTTCCGAGTCGGAGCTGTCGCGGTCCTCGTCGAACTCGAAGCCGATGCCCTCGTCGCCCTGGTCGCCGTAGGTGTCGGTCTCGTTGATCTTTGCGTTCTCGGGCAACTCGCCGTAGGCCTTTAATGAACGGGCCTCGTCGGCTGGGTCATGTCAGTACGGTGGACGATGGAGGGCAGGCAGAGAAATAAGAGGACTTACCCGAGTACTTCATGATGACGTCGCCCTTCTCGTCCTGATAGTCACGCAGGGACAGCAGGATAATGTCGCCCTGGTTGATCCAGACCTTCTTCCTCAGCTTGCCGCGAATGTGTGCAAGGCGGCGCGCGCCGTCGAAGCACTGGGCCTCGAGACGGCCGTTGCCGAGCATCTTGACGACCTGGGCATACTCCTGGCCCTCCTCCTTGAAGACGAGCTCGCGCTTCTCGTTGTCGTTCTCGTTCTTACCCCTACGCCTGTTCTTACCACCCTGTTGTGTGTCAGCGGCGAGTCACCGAGCGAGGGCGGGGCAGCCCCGCGGGAGCAGCAGAGGGGCGCACCTTTCCCTTGTTCTTGGGCATGTTTTCTGTGGGGGAGCTGTCGCGGTGTGAAGAGTGTGGGGGGTGCGAGACCGCGGGGGAGAAGTGTGTAGTGTGAAGGGCAGAAACAGGGCGTCGAGTGTTTGAGTGGTGGCTCTGTCACTGTGGGTGCCAGTTTCCGCATCGGCTCTAGCGCGCTGGTTTCTGCGGCCATGTCATCACAGCGAGCGCTACTGGCACCGCGACTGGCTAGGCTTGTGAAGATACGATGTTTAATAATACAACACCAAGCACCGAGAAATGCCGCCATGAGGCCCTTCAGTATGAAGCCCTTCAGTGTCATTGCTGCCATTCTGCGCAACCGCCCTACGTATTTCAACGTCTCCTACGCGACCGACTACAAAACCTTCATCCTGCAGCATGTCCTCGCAGACCGCACACATCCCCTCAACGAGACGCAGAGGCGCCGCCAGCGTGAACGCACCCGCGAAGGCCTCTGGTGGCATGTCACAACCAGCGCCGACCTGTCCAAGTCGAGCTGCGTGCGCGCCTGGGCCCGTCGCCGCCTGCGCAACGCCGTTGTCGAAGAACTGAAGCTGCGTGGCTACGACGACACCGGCAAACCGCTGCTCCTCGACGAAACCACCAAAACCAACACCGCCCTGCCACCTAAGCCCATACGGCCAGCAAAGCCCGACCTCACCGGCAGCTTGCGCCTTCACATCCAGGCACCGCTGATACCCGCAAAGTTCCCCGCCGTGCGCGCCGAAGTCAGCACAGTCATCGACCAGCTTGTGCGCGCCGCAAACATCCCAGTGGGGAGCGCACTTGATAAGAAGACGCAACCAGTGCCCCAGAATCTCACCAAACCTCCAGGCAATAGAGCTCCTTACGTCAAACCTCGAAGCACTACGAGCACAACCACCACACGGCCCCCTCCGCGCAAGACAACGAACGCCCAGTCGAATCAGCCTCGCTTCAGCAGCTTCGTACCACAATCCTAGACTTCGTCTGGTCAGCTATCGGCCGCATATACACCGTCGTGTGGTGGAGAACCTGGCACATACTGTCACTCGGATACTAGTGCGGATATACCACACCAAGCACTTATCTCCGAAGTGCAAGGGAGCTACGTCAATGATGCAATCGATGCGTCCTCGTCGATCACCAGAGAGACATGGATGAACGGACGTCGCTCCACTCGAGAGCCAGAACAACTTCCACCCAAATTACAGCACTTTCAAGATAGACACGATGCCACCATCTGGTCTCGCAATTCTCATCGGGGCAGGACCCAACACAGTCAGTGGGCTTGGTTGCGCTCGTTCAAACAACGCCAACTCACAGTGATAACTAGGGCACGGGAATCGCGCGCATCCTCTCGCACCCATCTCACGGCAATCTAGCCGTTGCTCTTCTTGCCCGACGTCCCGAGTCGCTTCAGTCTGTCATATCCAAGATCCGCTCCACGAGCCCTGATGCAATCCTCGAGGCTTTTTCTTCGGATACGAGCAAAGCATCGATTGAGAAGGCCTTTGCCGATATCAAATCGCACGAGAGCTTTACCAATCTCAAATTGAAGTTGGCCGTGTACAGCGTCAAGCACTCATCCAAGAAGCCGTTTCTCGAAGAGACACGTGAGGACTTTGAAGACAGCCTCGAGACGTATGTCGGTGGGGCGTTCACATTTGCACAAGAGAGCGTAAAGAGATTATTTGCAGACCACGGGGAAACGGCGCTGGCGGACGGCGCAGAGAAGAAAGGCGTACGCACTGTTCATCCTCTCTCTCCTATGATCAGTCTGCTGACTAGCCCTCTCAGACGCTCATCTTCACTGGAACCCTGGGCGCCCTCCGGTGCAGCGCGCAGTTCGCCGCGTACGGGGCCGGACGGGCCTCTGTGCGGCAGCTGGCGCAGACGCTTGCGCGCGAGCTGAGCGAGAAAGGCGTGCACGTCGTGCATAGCATTGCCAATGGGGGGATTGCAGACGAGGATGGCGAAGAGCAGCGCGCCGGCAAGAAGATGAGCGCCGACGCAGTGGGCGAGACGTATTTGTGGCTGCATAACCAGAAGCCGTGCTTGTGGACGCACGAGCTCGATATGCGGCCTGCATGCGAAAAGTTCTAGACGGCGTCTGACCTGCGCGCTGTGGAACCCCTCCCTTCTCTCTCGGTCTCTCTCGTATTCACTAGGTGCCCAATTCCAAAAAAACATCCGTTTAGAATGCAAGCCTAGCGAGCTGCACAGGTGGACCAGGTGGACCAGGTGAGGGCATGGCTTGGCGAGTACCTACAGTGGGACGCACCGAGGCCATGGTAGGAATGGCAGCCAGCGGTCACGTTTGATTGGGATTGACCGTGATCTACCCAGGCCGGGGCAGGCAATGCGAAAGATTAGCGATTGGACATGATGAAAAGATTTGAATTAATTGGACTTGTTCCATCCCCATGGCAGGAAAAACCCCGGCCCCACACCTTGGTGCAGCAGCCGGGGCGGTTGCGTGACGAGAGTCAAGTAGGTAGAGTTACCAAGTAGGTAGGTATAGGCAAAAAAAAGAAGGATATCCACAGGGGTACCACGAACCGCGGGAGCCAGCTCGGGGTGGAGATGAAGAGCAGCAGGGAAGAGGAGAGAGACGAGACGACAGGGCACAGGGGTCGTCATCGACGCACCATCTACACCAGGGTCCTCTTCCTCTCTTCGTTGCGCGCCTCGCACCAACCCAACTTAACCCAATCCCACCCCACCCCGCCAATAAACTCTACTGCATATTCCTTCCCTGGCGTTGAATGGAGTAATAATCTACCTGACGTGCACCGTGTATGTATGTAATGTACGTATGGCGCAAGCGCTGGGGCGACCGGTGGAAGCAATGCACGGAGCACGTCGGTCGGTCTGTCGGTCTGTCGGTCGGTCGGTCGAGTGCCATTACCTACCGCTTTACTTCCTAGGTAGGCAGTTCATGGCTTACACGGTCGTGTATGTATGTAGGCACGCGCACTATCGCATCGGTTAAGCTGACGCCGACGGACCGTACCGCGCGTTCCAAGACTTTGTGGCGAACGCCAGCCGCTGGATTAAGTGCGGATGCGAGATGAAAGCGGAAAGAGGGGGGGAGGGGGGGGGGGGG
>WODD01000219.1:140386-158412 GCA_019775935.1 Neoascochyta sp. HWLR27
GCCATACTAAGGTTTCCCATTTCTCTTTTTTCGTCGGCCCCATGGCCAATTAGCGCGTGCTAGGCCGTCTGACTCTGATAGCGTGATGGCGAGAAGGACAGGATACTGACTCAAAGCCGCCATTATATACAACGTCCAGCAACGACTGCAGCTGCTTTGCTGCACGGTCTTGGATGTGGCGCTAAAAATACGATCTGTTGTTTGATGTAAGTCTTTCCAAGGTAGGTGCCAACTGCACAAAGAACTAAATTCGGAGATAGACAGAGGGCGATGGGCCCAGCGGCATGGCAAAGACGACGGCCGCAAATCGCTGGCATAAACCGGAACTCGAATCGAGAACTTTCAAGTAAAAGCTTTTCAAGTGCAGCGACGGCTCCGATTGAGATAGGATCTCACTGTCATGCCTGCCAAGAGGCTGTGCTGCAAAGGACTTGCTGTGGCCAGGGCCAAGGTCGGCTCCGCTTATGCGTAGTTGTACTCATGTCCATGCAAGAGCAGGGAACATTGTACGTCTTCTCGAGAGCGGGTAAATGGATTTTGCTCCACTGGACCCTTGCAGCTAACCGTCGGTCAGGTTGATCACTTGTCGAATCGAGTTTGCGCTGACAGGTGGGCGCGTCGAGGGTCGCCGCCGCCGAGTCACGCCTTTCTTTTTGCAATACGGTTGCTTTGGCGCACTTCATCATGGCCTGTCGCCTAATGTTCCGGGGACGGGTGTTATGGGTGCAGAAGGCGAGTCCAGGGCGGCTGTTAAGAGGGTCCAAGCGATTGCGGATGAGAGTGAGGCGCTTGCTTCGATGCCATGGTACCCTAGTTGTTAGCCACTGCCGTATCCCAGCCGCAACAGCCGCGCCAACAATAGAGAGAGTCACTCTGCAAACAAACACGGCCAGCAACGGCCGCGTGGTGCGAAGCTGGCCATGGTGTAGAGGCGGGTCCCGATGCCTCGCGGATAGTAGCCAACGAAATGCGCACAAGTCAAGTCAGCATCACCAGTTGTACCTACCCCGACTCGAGTCTCCTTTTTACCGGTAGGTGGACGTGTTCGTCGATAGGTGAATGACGACAGCTTCCCTCGGAGCCACTCCACTCCCTTGCATCATCGAACTATGCGCCATCTCAGCCGGGCCAGGGGACGCCGTGCATGTCTAGCGCATCCTCTCACCACCCACAGGGGCTTGCTCGTCTGCTTGTCCGTCGTCGCCGTCTGGTTAATTGTCGCGTAGATTCCACGGTGGAGGGGGGGGCTGGTGAGGTCTCGGCCACTCAAAAGCAAACATCGTCCAGAGGTCAGCTCTGGCTCGCTCCGTCCTCTCAGACCACGCATCAACCACTACTCTCGAGACCCGTCGTTGCTATCTAAACGAGCGCCGAAATACCTACGGATACCGAGCTGGGCCATAGAGCTGGGATACAAAAGCAGAGGGGCGGGCTGGAGAGTCGGTGGGACAGCCGGGAGAGCGCCCGGTTATCTTTATCCGGGTACCTTTCCAGCGCCGAAGGGACACACTGTGCACCCAAAGAGGACGTTGCTCATGAAGAAAGTGTTCAAGATAAGGGCGCTCGAGACCTGTGGATCGGAGCAGGTACTCTTGAATATGAGATCAGTAGGGATTACATCCGACTTCGATGGGTCCGCTAGCAACCTTGCACGCATCGGCTTGTCCTCCCTTGCTGGGTTCTATACTCTCGCTGGCCGTATCTCTCGGCAGCGAACTCTCCAACAGCATCGACGCTGGGGCCGTCAGGATAGCCCAGTACCATGTGTGCTCACTCGTCGTACCCCTGTGTGGATGTGCAGGAATTATTCAAGTGTAACTTTTGTAGGGTCATATTCTCAATACAGCTCGCGCCATGCACTGCTCGCCTTCGCCACTAAAGTCCACTTCGTTACGACGCCACAGAGAGCGTCACGATTCTTCATCATTCTTCAACATTCACTCAAAATACCCACTACACCATCTCTACCACAAGAGGCGGATGTATCGAGACTTGTGTTCTCGAACCAGGACTTTCTCATTGGACATGTACTAGGTACTTAAGGCACACCTGGGCCGCAGCTTCTGGTAGGCATCACTCCACAGGGTAGAAAGAATGAGGCTTGATCGCAGATGGACAGCAGCGTCTGTTAGGCAGCGTCCTGGTATCATTGATAGCATGGCAAGTCGTACTTTATCCAAGCCCTCCATTTCCACAACCACGTCAAATGCAGCTTTACGTTTCGTGATTCGTATCGGATCTCTTCCATTACGCGCTGGCTTCCATTCTCAGCCAACTACGCCTGCATCCCGAACCCAGGCTCAATGCCTGATTGCCTCAGTGCCTTGGCTTTCCGTGCATCAAGCTCCTTCTTCTCCGCCTTTTGTGCTGCTGCCAAAGCCCGGACTTCCTCTACCGGTGCAAACTTGACACCCCTGGGTACGTCTTCTCTGTCGAGGTCTACAGTTGCACAGATGGTAACGTTCTCGCCTCTTATCGTCATGAGTCCGGGCAGCTTGACGTCGTGTATCAGCCACCTGGGTGTAGTTGGGTCGGAGGCCAGCGATGCTTCGGGGTTACGGGCTGCTATTCTCTCGTAGCATTCTGTGAGAACGAGGTTGGCTGTAACGTGTCAGTCGCTGCAGGAGTGGCTGTGGGTTGAGCTGCATACCGAACTGGTCGTATGAGCGCAATATGCCAATGTACTCCTTCTCGTCACGGAGCAACACATCAACCTTCTCTGCAGTCATGTCAACCTTCTATATTATCGCATGCGGTATTGTAAGGCGCCCGTACTGTCGACCATGTCCAGGAGCATCGCAGAGGTCAGGAAAGCTTGCGGGGGGAGATCAACGGGAAGTATCGGCTGGGGCGGTCCTCTTCCTCCACCGAGGACACCTGGTCCTACTTGTGGGGGTGGGGTAGCATTGTATACGCCTCCGTATCCTATCCGGGCACGTCAGCGTTTGGCCGCGGGGACTTGCAGAGAGCTTCAGACTCACCGACAGATGACGGCGGCTGACCATGGCCGTCTGGGCCAATCTCTGGCTGTCCTGGCTCATGCACCGAGCGCTGGAGCATAGCGTTGAAGTTCTGAGCCATGTTCGGAGGAGCACCGGCGGGGCCAGCGTGGGGTTGGTTGTGAAAGGACATGTTGGGATTCTCGGGCGCAGAGAGTGAGGCGAACGGGTATAATTCAGCGGATACGGAGGACGGGAGAGGGTAATGCCAGCATGGCGAGGCGTATACGTGACTTGACTGCCTTCACTCGCCTGGTTGCGCAGTCGCAGCTCCCTCGAAATCGCCAACCGCGGCGCTAGCTCGCTTAGTCATGACGACGTCAAGCGTGGTTTACATGGATTTGAAGCAGACACACAAGACGGCATTGCGAGCCACTCAACAAAGTTATTTTGGATTTTGGAATTGTAGGCTGTTTTCTTCAATTCATCTGCCAAAGACACGGCCCTCTGGCAGCTTCAATCCATCACGCACGACAGCCACTCCCTCAACCATGGCGGCTTTTGTTCGCATCTTCAGGAACAAATGGATCACACCTCCGAAGCCTGTAAACGAAGACTATACTGGGCGTACAATCATTGTGACGGGCGCATCTTCGGGCATCGGAAAAGAAGCTGTGTTCAAATTCGCATCGCTGGGAGCCTCAAAGGTCATCATGGCAGCACGCGACCTGAAGAAGGGAGAAACTACAAAAGCTACCTTGGAAGCTCGACTAGGCACGGAAAACCAACTTGAAGTGTGGGAGCTGAACATGATGTCGTATGATAGCGTTGTCGCGTTCGCAAAACGTGCCTGTGAGCTCGAACACCTCGACATTGCCATCCTGAACGCCGGCGTCCGTCGTGTGCCCTTCGTCTTATCAGAGCATGGCTGGGAAGAAGATCTGCAAACCAACACGTTGTCGACAGTACTCCTCGCCATTCTCCTGCTACCAAAGTTGAGGGAGTCGAAGCAGACTACTGGGAAGACTCCGGTCCTCGAATTCGTCAACTCTGGCTTGCACCAGAGTGCTATTGTGCCTCCAGAGGTAAGAAGCTCGCCAATTCTTTCCGAGTTTTACAACAAACGCGAGAACTTCAAGGGAGGAAACCAGTACAAGTTCAGCAAAGTATTCCTCATGTATGCGGCCAACAAGCTTGCAGGTAAGATATCCTCAGAAGACGTCATCATCACCTCCGTCTGCCCGGGAATGGTGCGGACTGACTTGGGACGAGATGGGTACTTTCCTGGTGTATTTGTGCTGGCTGCTGTGTTCCTTTTTCTCTTTGTCAGATCGCCGTCACAAGGCGCCAACATGATCTTGAGCGGAACGACGCAGGGTGAAAGCATCCACGGACGGTTCTGGCAGCACGACAAGATCCAGCCAGTCCCACTGTCTGTTGCTGGGCCCGAGATGAAAGAGCTTGCGTCGAAGATTTGGGGGGAGATTGTAGATGCGCTGGAAAGAGATGTGCCGGGACTGTCAGACAGACTCAAATCCGCTTTGCTGTAGTGGTAGGAGAGCCTAAAATCACTGACCAGGTTTGTTGTCCAGATCTAGGTAGGTAGTTGGCTGCGTCAAATGATCGTGATTTGGTCATAGATCCGTGCGCCGTTTGAGCCGGATGACGTGGGGCAGAATCCAAGTCTCAGCACCGTCGAACAGGCACAACTGGGCCTGTGTCTTCTCCCTGCCCAGCTCTAGGTACCTATTAATCCCCACAGGAAGCTGCGGCCGCCCATCTGGCTGGATGAGATCGCCGTTCCATCGCAAGTCCCCCGCTCACAGCTCCTCATCCATCCTCCGCTTCCTCTTCCCGCGGACTCGAGCACGCGCCCGCGCACGCCTGTCCAAGCTACGCCACGAAACTGTGCCCGCACTCAAGCGTCGAACACAGTCTCGCATATACAGATACCTTGTTGCGCGCCAGGCTGCCAAGCTTAGCAACAAGTCGAGTATCCTCCAGCGCCTGCGCAGCCAAACTCGCAGACTCCTAGGCGGCAGCAACAGCCTCGAAGATGCTGTCAAGCTGAGGCGTGCCGACATCGCAAAAAGATCCAACAACGACGAGCCGATTAGAGAAGGGATGAGCTATCAGGAAAGCAATGCGCAGCGGGAGGCGGGTGGCAGGCGGCGAAAACTTGCGGGGTACCTCAAGGCGGCAAACGAGTTGCGCCAGACGTACACTCAGCAGTACGCTTCCAGCTGGGCCAACAGAGAATCGAATTTCAGTTATGAAGACGACGCCCCAGGGAGTTTTCCTGACGCGGCAATCGTCCGCAGTGGCGACGAGGAAATGATCCTCTTCCCCAGTTATGCCCGGCCTCACGTCAAGAAGAAGCCAGTGCCCGAAGTCCGTGATGATGGCCAAGATCCACCTACTGCCGGAGATGCCGAGTTCTGGAAGCAACAGTGGAATGCTTACGAAGATGATAATGCGACTGTCGATGTCGACGTCCGCGGTTGGATCTACTCGCCGCACAAGGGACAGATGTCTAGAAAACAGCGTCTCTTTGTTGGACTGGCTCGACAACTTGTCGGAGTGCCGGCGCCAGCTGTCGCATCGACTTCATCGGGGTCGTCTGTGAACAGCAGAGATACGAGCCCATCGCGTCATGGGTTTCGGGAACGAGCTCATCTGCGACAAGCCCAGCATGATGAGACTGCGGCAGCCAAGGAAGCAGAAGAGATACTACGAAGAGGCGAGAGGGAAGCGGCAGCAGCAGCAAAAGGTGCTTACAGCGAAAAACCCAGCACATCCAACAAGGATGATACGCAACTATACCGGACTCAAAGTAATGAGAGTTTTCGCACTCTGGAGAGCGCGAAAACGCACGAGCTCTCACACCAGCTATCAAACACTTCACTCAAAAGCGATAATGGTTATACCCCTTTGCAGAAAAGAGCGTCTTGGAACCATCCGGCCGACATGGATTCATCTGAGCTTGCAGAGGCTAATGCACGTCTCCTGTCCAGACTCCGCCATTTTCTCGCAATACCAATGGCAAACACACCCATCAGTGTATTCTTCTACAATGCAAACATATCAAAGCAACGTACAGTATATACCGATGCCGCAGGCCATTTCAGTATGACAGCAGCTTTGGATTTCATTCCTACGCACGTACGCATCTTAGCTTCAGAGCAGCTCTCAGCAACCGAGGAGGTCATGATTACCGATTCAAGAGGCATCAGTGTCATCAGCGATATCGACGATACCATCAAACACTCTGCCATTAGTAGTGGCGCTCGCGAGATCTTCCGTAACGTCTTCATCCGCGATCTCGGCGATCTTAGCATCGACGGTGTAAAGGAGTGGTACACCAAAATGGCTGAAAAGGGTGTCAAGTTCCACTACGTCTCGAACTCACCTTGGCAATTGTTCCCCGTCATATCAGCGTACTTCTCCATGGCGGGCTTACCGCAGGGCTCATTCCACTTGAAGCAGTACAGTGGTATGCTTCAGGGGATATTTGAGCCAGTCGCAGAGCGCAAGAAGGTCACGTTGGACAAGATCGCGAGGGATTTTCCTGAAAGACGGTTCATGTTGATTGGCGACAGCGGAGAAGCCGATTTGGAGGTCTACACCGACTTCGTGCTCGAAAACCCGGGGCGAGTCGCTGCCGTTTTCATTCGCGATGTCACCACGTCACCAGAGTCCGGCAACTTCTTTGACCCTTCAGTGAGCCATATATCTGAGGACCGCTACTCCTCGCCGTCATCTCGACAAGGTGGGAATGGAGATGCCACCGCGATGGCTAGAAGCCGAGCACTATCCGACGAGCACGACCCGGAACTCAAAGCTGCAATAGCGGCGTCGCTGCGCGAGTTTGAAGAAGAAGACAGGCAGCGGTCGAGGTCTTTGCTTCCGAGTGACAGGGCTCAGCCAGAACAGAGGCCGGGGCTGCCTGCTCGTGTTGCAACGCAAAAGGCAGAACCTATACCAAACCTAATAGATCTGTCATCGGACGACGAAACTAACAAACCACCAGCACCACGACGTGTCAACACAGACACAAAGTTAGAAAACGAGCATAGTCGTCCTTCAAACGCTTCCAACTCAAATGTTAGGTCAGCACCACCACCTCCAAAGAAACCAACAGCATTGCGAAGTACGTCGGGCGATTCTGTGTCTGTGCATTCACAATCAGCTTCCAGACCACCACCACCACCCAAACCTAGGCAGTCCTCGACAGCAATAAACCAAGATTATGTTTCGTCTCAGGAGACCAGACCTTCAAAAAGTTCCCTGACAACGCCTTCGAAGCCAAACGTACCGCCTAAGCCGAATTTTGAGAACAAGCCGCAACAGCAGTATCAGCAAGGCTACGCAGACATGGCTCGCGACAAGCTGTATTCTGTGTACAATAGTCTACCGGCCTGGAATGCTCAGGATGATTCCAATTCGGAATCACCCACGTCAGAACAAAGGAGTGGAAGAAAGGCCCCGCCACCACCTCCACCTCGGCGCGGAACCGCTGCAACCGCAGCGTCTTATGTCGGCAACAAGGCCTCGTCGGCATGGCAGCACGCACCAACTATTCATGGTCGGTCCCAAGTCACGCCCCCTCAGACATCGCAGTCTTCCTCTATACCGCGCGAAAGGCTTAATCGCGCAAGCACAGGATCCACTCTGGGTTTGAACGGAGGTGGTGGTCCCGGATATAACGAGGGACCATACATCAACAAAAAAGAGCAACTGTGGCGGCAGCGATGGGCAAGGGCAGAACAAATTCTGGGTGATAAGGGCGTTGTGCTTCGAAGCTGGAGGGTCGGGAGTGATGCTGTTGCTGAGGCGATGAAAGTCATCAATCAATCGGAGAAGTACAACTTCGAGAGGGATACAAGCGAAAGGAGTCATCGATCTGGAAGAAGTGATCAGCGAGGGTGAACCGTCAGCAAGGAAATATTTATGACCAGTTTCTCAATAACTATACGTATAACTATTATCAATCAGGAGCAAAAAGTGCTGAAGAGTATTGGACCTGCACTGCCTACAAAGAACTCCTCGCAACAGGCCTTGATTTTTGGCTCGCATGAATTCAGATTTGGTAAGGCTGGCTCAACTACTCCTAAGAACCACCTGTTCTTCGCAAAATATTACTTGAAACAGAGCAGGCTGCAGGTGAACAGCCAGGTTAATAACCCAGGCCAATTGGAGTAGCAGAAACAACTATACTGGCGGAAGATATTACCCAGGCTGGGAGAGCCGAAGATCCGACCCCGCAACGCTCTCTACAGCCCGAGAAACGCAAATCTCCAATCAAACCTCGGCTCGCGTTCCTGGGGCATTTGACGGGCACCTTGCGCCAAACCACGGCTTCGGAACGGCCTCAGCATTACCCGTATGCATGCATGCATGCCTGCCCCGGTTGCTTTTGTCCGTCTCGGCAGCCGGACCTATTGCAAGCAGCAAGAGTGACCGTTGAGCGTCTAGGGCGTAACCGCGTGGCACCAAGATTATTGCTTTGCTTACAGTCAATGCTGGAAACAGGATCCGGGCGCGTCGTGTTTGGTCATTCCGTGCGGAAGAGAACCCTCCAATCATGTCTTGTGCTACCACTTACAGCTGCAACAAGCAAGTTTAGGGATATCTCAGCTGTTCCTTTCCGATAAACGACTTTGTGGGTACGGTGGGTAGTAAGGCTATTGGGCCGGCAGTTGTTCTCCTGATCGCCACTCGCCGTTGACAGCCTCGCGATCCTTTCAGGTCACTTTGATTCATTGCTCCGGGCGTGTTCCTTGCTCTTCCTGCGCCTTTCTTGATTGATTTAGTGGGCCAAAAAGCAGCAATGCTTAATAGATTCGACCCTTCTCGAGCCTGTTGGCAGTGTCTCAACAAAACGGATGACAATGAAACGGGATGTAACATGGCATCTATCTGGATAGGTAACTAACGAATAAGTAATCACGCCATGTTTACGATTCAGAGCGTGCCAGCACATGCCTATTTTGCTACTGAGAAGCCTGATGTGCCACAAGGGTGCTGGGTCTAGCAACTAGTCTGGTTATGAGGTGATTTGTGTCCGGTGTCAACAAAAATTGATTTTTGTGGTTTCGGCCACGAACGGCTTCACCTTCCCATGAAAGCAACGATGCCTGAGATCAATACAACCCAGCTCCACAAATCGATTTCTGGGCAATCTATCCTGCGAGTCACTGCTGGTAGAAAGGCTTTGTAACCTGATACGTCCGTTGAATCTTTACGGTGACTAACATCTGAATCCCGGATGCAATGTATAGGTACCGAGTCATATTGTCCGTCTCCGGCAGCAAAAGTTGGCAGGATCCGTACTGCATGGATCAACGTACACGTGTAGGGGAATACCGCCTCAACCGGTGAGTACCGCCTCACATTTGCATCCGCTCTCGCGTTCGGAATCAATAGACCGCGCTAGAGTCGCAACCACATCTTTCTCCCCCGTCTTCGAGTACGCTTCCGTCTGCTGATAAGACGCAGTGAGCTTCAATGCAGGTGTCAACCGAACAACGTTTCGTAAGCGACGCTGCTGTCATGCGGGGCCGATGCAGGTTATTCCAAGTCAGTGTGCTCGATCCGCAGCTAAACTAACGCAGTCGGTGTGATCCTCAGCTTTGCGCCAGGTAGGTGAGAGCGATCGTAGCATGAGTGAGGCAAGCAAGTGGGGGTCTTGCGGCGAGTAGGTAACAGAAAACACGCTTGGGCGAGTGGAGTTCAGAAGGCTGGGGCCTTTCGGTCGCAGCTTCCCCGCCAGACGCGATGCATGAGAAAACTAGTCAAGGCGCTACTCGTAAGCCATAGATCATGTAGCATGATCCTAAAGTCTACCTCAATCTATACCACTCTAGGCGGAACTCAACCTGGCTAGAGAGATCAAACGGTGCACGGCGGAATCAAGACATTGCTCAGTTGCTCGTTCCCGAGAGCATGGTTCGCCCGGACACTCTACAAGTGTTTTTTCAGTTTGCTTAGAATGCTCCATATCCCAGTAACTCTTTCTCACGGTGTGTTGACCGGTCATCCCATCGACACTGTCGCTGATGAGTTCGAGTGGGACTACTGCATACGCCGACAAAGAGCAGCCATCGGTATCACAGATGGAGGAACGCCACCGAGAGGCCTTAAATCTCACGCCGAGATATGGAAATTCCCATTTCGTGATTATCAATGAACCAGCCATACCCTCCACGTTCGTGTCATCACTCTGTTCTGGCGAGAAGCTACAGAATTCAGTTTGGAAAATCTCATTTGATCATCAGATAAGGTACTCGCAGGCGACACGGAAGCAGCTAACTGGTTAGGAGAGTGGCTCCAGGGGGCGTAGAAAAGAACTTCGGCGATGATGTCCGTAGTCAACAAGATAAGGGCTTGGCTCTCAAACACATCCCCAACGTACAGCGTACTCGCTAATTCTACAGGCCTCTTAGAAGTTCGAGCACATACCCGTGGTTTTTATGGGGCAATTTATGCGCCGTAGGATAACTGAGACTGGCCAAATCTTGTCAGACTTCAGGGCAATGTCGCAGTCCATATACCGATAAATTGATGGTACAAACTGTTATGAACAAGGTATTAAAACAGGTTGAAGTAGAATTTGGGAAGTAACTTTAAGCGATTACCAGCCGTGTTACTGCGCCACATTAATGGGCGACGTATACAGTTTCGCCCTTGCCAGCACATCAAATACCAAGTGATTTCTTAACAAGCGCTGAAAATTGTTGGAAAGTTCTGTACATTCAAGGGTACTGTTGTAGCCGACATAGCCGCGACTGCCCCCTGTCGAGCGTCAAAGTGTCTTGTCGCATAAGTAAATCCGATGAGCCACAGGGAGCCACAGAAACCCACTTCAGTGAGAACTTCTCAGACCATGGAATGACATTGCAGGTTTAATCAAGGTTCAATATAGTGTTAGGCGTTCTTGTGCAACAAGAAGGTGCCGTCTGACTGACTGTCCACTGCTTGTGCTCGCATCGAGCGTCAACCATACTTTGCGATCCGAGTTTCACCCACCTCCACACTGCGATGATCAAACCTGGCAAGGGATCCTTATGCATTCTGCAGCGTGATCCAATCAAAAGCGCAGCTCGCTCACAAGGCGGTTGTCGGACGTGACCACGCCAGAAACCGCGAGATCGGGGAGGAGCTTTGGACTGACGAGTGCCGTATCGAGGAGTAGGAAATCTAGACCCTTAATGACCGCATCTAACTCACTGGATTTGTTGCTATTAGCACCATACACTGCTGCTGCTACTACCCTTCGGAGGAAGTGGTTGGGCATTACACATATTTTGTGTGCATTAGATGCTCCGAAGGCGGGCGGATGATGCCTGCTTACCACGGTACACGTGGCGTTTACCGAACGCTCTAGACGTTTTTCCTTCGGGAAATTAGCCTGTAGCAAGCCTTTAGGTGTACGGCAATTTCCAGGCCCACATGGCATCATCCCGGGCATGGGATTCTGAGATGCATAGAGACCGTGCAAATGGCAAAAGGTGGACATGCAAATGCAGCCCGGTAGTTAGACGAAATGATGCGAGGCACGCTTACCTACGCATTGTGCTAGGTTGACAGGCATGCGACTGGGATGATATGCCCCCACTAGTGATGGTAGGTCGTTATGTGCCTCACCCAACAAAGGAAGAAGCGTCTGAATGTGATAGTCACGGGTCGCGGATTTGAGCGACTCTGTCAGATTTCAGGTATAGATAACATATCCACCTGTCATACGTTTCTCTAGTTCAACCAATGTCGCCTCCTCTGAAATCCAAATTCTACACTACAATTCCTTGAAGTCTGGGCTACAAGTTCGCACATTTGAACTCGGTCCGTCTTTGCAAACGATATTCAAGATGCACGGTTGGGTTAGAGACATGCCAGCGCGCATATTGAGCGCAAGATCCTCAACCGAGAGCATGCAGAGCAGCTCTTCTGGTATCTCCGAGCCGGATAAGCTAATGCCAGCCGTCGCAGGACCCATGGTTTGGGAAGGGACGGAGCTAAACCCTCAGGACTATGTGGTTGAGCTCCTCAACTCCGATATTGAGAACATTAGGGCAGCTGTGGTCTCCTTCAAATGTGAGTCTTCACAGATCTAAATCCCTTAGCCAGAAACTGAAGTCCTTATAGTGAGAGGCCTCGACAGAAGCCAAATTACACGAGAAACATTTCCGTTGAGTTCAGGACTGGTCACACGACTCTCAGATATCAGCACCGGCCTCCACAGAGGCAAAGGCGTCAGTGTTTTGCGAGGCCTTGAAGCTGCGCGATTCAACGACGAAGAAGCCGTCATTGCATTCGCCGGCGTGTGCTCGTATGTCGCTGCCCAGCGAGCAACAGACGCGTACGCCAATCAGACTTTGAGTATGGCACTTTGATGTCAAATGATCCGAGAGGCTAACGACGCGGCAGGTCACATCCGTGACGCAACCAAGCAGGTTGTGCCAGTATGGGCCAAGGGAATGGGACTCGCGGGATCTAAGATTACAGCCGCAATGGATTTCCACAGTGACCGGTTCTCTGGTGATATCCTCACCATGCACGTAAGAAACGATGGTGGTCCTGAAAGTGGTGGCGAGCAATACGTTGCAAGCTTCTGGCGCATTTACAACGAGCTTCTCCGATCCGATCCAGAGGTTCTGGAGACCATGGCGGAATCGAACTGGCCTTTTGAACTCAAACAAAAGTAATCCTACGCAACATCTTATCGAGAAACAATGAACTTGATCAGTTTGCTGATTGCCATACAGAGACAGAGAGCCATACCTCGAACTAGGTCCGACTCTCTTTTTTTCGAATGGCGTTCCCATTTGCCAGCTCGTCAAGGCGCCTCTACTAGGCACGCCCCAGATCCCGCGGACCGCGGGCATGCCGACCCTCACTGCAGCGCAGGAGCATGCATTGGACGCCGTCGAGACCATGGCCCGTCGCTTCTGCACCAATCTGGACCGCCGACAGGGAGACATCCAGTTCGTGAACAACCTAAGTGTTCTGCATGCTCGGGCAGCGTACCGCGGACAGGGGGGCGCTTCAAGCACACGGCATATGCTGCGCATGTTTCTTCGAGACCCCACGCATGCATGGAAAAAGCCAGCCGCATTCCAGCACAAGTTCGACGGACCTTTCGCCCCTGGTAGGGTGCAGACGCTTTCGATCTTGGATACAGATCCGTGGCGTGCCATCAGTGGTCGTGAGAGTCATGGTTAATTCCAGGGCGACGTAGGGGATGCAGTTCGTTTGCTTGTAGCCACTAGCGGGGAGGACAGCTGGTGGATGCTTTGCATAGTAGCAGGTGGTCGTTTTATCGGGGGAGGGGGCGATGGCCCCACGTGTTTGTGGAGGACTAGTAGATACACGTGAACATGCCGAGGCAGGCACACGGTGATTTGACCTGCTATTTGGTTGGAGACAGGCCTTTCTGGGCGCGGCGATCATTGATGTAAGATTTTAGTTCGCTTACCAGGGAAACAGGCAATAGCTTCTGTTCTGCATCTCAAGCGGCAGGGAACTATGGCATAAACATTGATACATATAGCGTTTGCAGTCGGTTGGCAGTATCGAAAAACAGTCGGTCGCTTTACTAGATTGATGAAAAGTAACAGTTGTTCAACGTTAACTACCCTGTCCTGAGCTGCAATACAGAACACGGTTAGATGCCCGCATCTACATTGGTGCTAGTTCTAGAAAGAGCGGTGTATTAAGTGAAGCGCATAGCTGAAGAAACCTAAACGCGATCGACTCTAGCCGATCCAGGTTGCGCAGCCAGCTGTATGGCGAGTCGTCTTGAGCAAGTCAGCGAAAACGCCAACGTAAAGACGAAACACTGAGGACCCAATCCATCGAGCAAGTTCCGATTCTTGTTCTTCTTGGCATTACAACGACAAATATTTGCTACGAATTCCGCAGCATCCTATGAGAAGGACATCGACTTTAAACACATCAGCTGAGAAGGCATAAAGTAAGAAAGCGCCAACTGATAGAGCATTAATCTGGAAGCATGAACCCAGGAGGCATTAACCCAGGAAGCACTAACTCAAGAAACATTAACTCAGTAAGCATTAACTCAAGAAACATCAACTCAGTAAGCACTAAATTAGGAAGCATGAACTAAGGATACACTGATCGAGGAAACATTGAGTAAGGAAGCATGAACTAAGGATACACTGATCGAGGAAACATTGAGTAAGGAAGCATTAACCGACAGATCATCTAGGAAGCATCAACCAAGGAAGCTCCAATGAAGAACCTACCGAAAAAGAAAAGAAACCAGCCATGCATTGAGAAACGGGCGTTGAGCAAGGTATTTGTCAAACAGGAAATTTGTCGAGGAACAAGACATGGCCTGACAGCCTTCCATTTCGAAGATGCTCGCTCAAAAAGAAAAACGCCCACTCGAGAAAACAAGAGACTAATCACTTAACATGGACATGACAACAGCAATCATCTGAGAAGCTCGAGACGAGGGTAAGCCATGAACATGCCACCATGCACTTCAACTAATCATAAAAGAAGACGAGACCATGTCAAGTCTCAGTCGTCATGTGCCTTTGCCTGCCCAGCCCAGGTCCGCCGGATCGCGCCGGCACTGCACACGTCTAAAACAGACAAAAGCCCACCACATATAGACACACAAACGGCACATGTGCCAGCTCTGGCGTTATGGCATGTTTATTGTACTAGAGCCAGCACCAGCACCAGCACCATGACTAGCACCAACGGTTCATTGTGTCTCAGCCTTGTAGTTAGAGACAGGCAGAGCAAGTTCTCGCAGCTTGACAATGCAAGAGCCACGACGCAGGGTCCAAGAAACGCCTCTCCCTCCCTCCTCCTCTCAACATGGTACACGATAAGCCTGTTGCGGAGATGGCGAGGAACCGCCCATCGGATTTCTTGTTTTGCCATTCCACGCATCGGATTTCTTGTTTCTGCCGTTCCACACATCCATAGGTCCGAGCAATTCAAATACGCGTCGTCCCCTCACTGATGGCGGGTATGCGAGCCGGATCAATCAGACGCGCACGGCAGTGGCTGCTTATAAGTTGATTACGGCTACAAAAGCGTGTTGTGCGACATATCCAAATGTGAATTTTTTTGGCCCCCGGCTCTCGAAACACGCCCTGTCTTAGTTGCCCGTTGGAGAGACATCTACATTCCGGGAGCGTCGGGACACAAGATGTACGTTATTACGATTATGATTATGCACCAGCTTCCTGGAAGAGTTTTGTGATCCACGCACTGTTTAACGAATGGTGCGTTGAGGCGAAGCCCGTCAGAGGCGGTCGCAGATGCTCTGGCATGTGTGAGAGATGAAGGCCTATGGGGAAACGAGGAGGGGTAGACTCACGAGGTCCAACACTATCAAACAAACGGGCGACTCTGGCAATGTACTCAAAGCCTTCCGTGTCTATATGCCCATTCTCGCGCAGCTCCGCGGGATTGTCGCGTGCCATTTTGAAAGGTGAGTAGCCGCGTAGTGTGCACCGCCAGTGGTAAAGAAGCACAGGAAAGGTAAACTCCCACTTCTTGATCTGGTTGTTGACGACGCTGTTGACTTGACTGGCAAGAAACTGGTGGAACAGTTGTCAGTTATTGCAAAAGTAGTATCGCTGGAATGTCTCACCGTTCCGTTTTTCGATTTCATGTATCCTTTTGCGCCTTGATTAATGTATTCAAGATTCCAAAATATAACGTAGAAAGCCAAGAACAGCTCATACCAGGGCTTGATTCTGGGCTTGAAGATCAAAGCTGCAAGCTCTTTGACAAATAGTTTCTCGAGTTTGCGTAGATATTTAACGGCAGCGACGTCCATTTGATGAGTGATGGCGCCGGGTAACGGTCGGTCGCACGAATCTCGATCGTAGGCTTCGTAGTCGCTGCGGCCCAGCCTGCGATAGTCGTAAGCCTGGATGCCAGGAACGTTGTCTGACCAGACGGTCCCATAACCTTGAGAGACGACGGAAAGACACTGTAGGCGCATGGCTAGATCCAAGACTTTGGAATTGTGCATGCCCCGCATTCGGACAACTTCTCGATAGGTAAGGGAGGCGATTTCGTCTTGCTGGATGCGAGCGAAGATCCACGCTTCTATGGCAAGATTAAGGCTTGAAAAGTATCTCTCAAAGGCTGGAACCAGACTCGCAGTGTCGTAGATGGCGTATGCGGGCTGCTCAATGGCCCTCACTTCTCCTTCTGTCGTTGACCACACCGAAGTGGCGGTATCCAGGGAACCTCTGCGCGGACTATAAGCGCGGAACATGATGCGCATTGGCTGGGCATTTGATATGCGGCCGTAACCAGGCAGATTCCAGAGAATGTCCATCTCCCAGAGTTGGCTTCCCGGTTTCCAGTCGTAGGCCAAGAATTCAGCGACGTGCTGATGCTCGCGACCATTACCTAGATCGGGGGTGAGAATGGGGCGCGGTTTGGCAAAAGCAAGAGTACGTACAGTGTCGGACAATGCTCGTGTCCTCGAGATGCTCTCTGTAGCAGGGTTCGCGGAAAGACCTAGCATGGCCCTCGATCTTGTCGCATTTCTGGCAGGGATCGCCTTCATCGCACTGGATGGGTCAGCATTGCTGTGTTGTGGGGTAGTTTGGGACGTACGCCGGATTTGTAGAATCTACAGCGGACGCAGATCCGCTTGGTCTTGCGCATGATGTGTGTCTTTTCCCTCTGCTTTTCCTGGAGCGGGCCTTTGCGCTTGGAGACCTTCATCTTTTCCTGTCTCTCTACAAACGAAGACGGAATCTTGGCAGCCTTTTTCTTGGGCGCAGATTTGTGGGAGCTGTTTGGCAGGTGCAGTAGTGAGACATTGGTCGGGCTAATGAGGGCGCCGTTGTGATGGCCGTAGACATCTTGGTCGGCGGGCATGTGCGGGCCGGGCCATTGGCGGTCGATGGGCGCACTGACGTGGTCGACGGTGGTCAGAACAGAGTTTAGGGTGTTGTTAGTGTGGGCGGCGAAGTGGTGGTGGCCCGCTGTCACTAGTTCTGAGGTCGAGTCCCAGGCGGCCGCAGCCGACGACTGCAAAGCAGCTAGTGCATCGACGTGGACGGGCGATGTCTGGGAGCGAGACAGCGACGAAGTGATGGGGACGATGGGGTGGATGTGGTTCGGGAAGGGGTGTTGTATGGGGGTATGGTAGATGGCGTGGCGGGGGTAGTTGTGGGTGAGGTCGTGGTCGTGGTTGTGGTGTTGGTGGTGGTTGTCGATGGGGGCGCTGTCGACAGCGTGGGTCCAGTCGGACAGGGTGGGTCGCGAGTAGGCGGGCGGCCAGGCTGAGGCAGATGCAGGCGTAGGGGCGGGTGCCAGTGTGGGTGCGGGTGCAGGCGTAGAGGCCAGGTCGGAGGGAGGGCCGGACTGGGTGTAGGGGAGCAGCAGGGCCGACGAGTGGCCGTGGGCGGCGTAGGGCGTGGGCGTGGCAGCGTGGTCGTGCTGGGCGGGGGGCGGCGGCGCAACAGCGTCAGGCCAGGCGGTAAACGGGCCGTAGGCGGCGCGTGTGGAGCTGGCGACAAAGGACGGCGCGTGTGGGGACAGGGGACATTGGGGAGAGTGGGGAGAGGGTGGGTAGTGGGGATAGAGGGGGTGGTGTGAGTGTGAGTGTGAATAGGGCGGGTGAATGGGATAGTAGTGGGCGTGGGAGCTGGTTGCCATCGAGTCGCAGGTCGGGTCGGGGGGCATGTGCGCGTGTCGGGGCGCGAGGGCCGTCGAGGTGGGCGAGGCGGATCAAAGACGGATCAAGGACAGTTGCAGTCGCAGTCGCAGTCGCAGTCGGGTATGGAGAGCATGGAGAGCATGGAGAGCTTGAAGAGCATGGAGAGCTTGGGGCGCATGGGTGGGTAGTGGATGATGCTTGCATTGCGCCTGGCCGTCTTTGGTAGCCTGTGGGTGTGTATTATTATACAAAGGCGGCACCCGCCCCCCATGGCCCATGGCCCACGGCCCACGGCCCATGTGCCCTCGACGCCTCGCCCGGCGATCCTCATCCCGCTTCGGTCTTCCAGCCCTTCCACTCTCTCCAGCCCTTGATGCGACCCTTGTACTTGCTTGCACCACCGCCCCCCCCCCCCCCCC
>WODD01000219.1:158437-180797 GCA_019775935.1 Neoascochyta sp. HWLR27
CCGACGCCTGACGCGCCCAACCCTTCACCTCGCCTTGGTCTTGGTCAGTCAGCAGTCAGCACAGTCATTCAAGACGCCGTCCTCGTTCCACAATCCGATGTTTGAACTTCTGCCACATCGCCGGTACATTACTAACGCTCAACTAATCGACGACCCTTCCCCTCTAGCTCTTGCTCTTCTTGCTCTTCTTCTTCTTCGGCGCCTCCTCCTCCTCCTCCTCTTCCTCGCCATCCTCGTCGTCGTTCTTAGCCGGCTCTGGTCTCTTTGCAATCCGGGAGCTCTTCCGCGTCCCCTCCGTCCTCTCCTTGCCTTTGCCCTTCAGTGCACCCTCCGTCTTCGCACCACCCTTTGTCTTCTTGGTGCTCTTATCCTCGTCGTCGGCCTTGTCCTTCTTCTTGCCTACGTTTGCTTTTGGCTTCTGCGCACTGGGCGGTGCCTCGCCAGCCTCGCCGTCAGCCTCGCCGTCAGCCTCGTCCTTGTTAGCTTCGGCACCATCAGCCGCTTTCTCTTTCTCTTCAGCCTTCTTCTTGTTGGACGACTTTGGCTGCGGCGGGCCCTTTTTCGCTTCGTTTTTGCTGCCCGCCTCGTTCTCGTAGTCGCCGCCCTTCTTCTCGTACTCCTTGGAGATCTTCGCTGCCTACGCATCTCGTCAGTAACCTGGACTCGAGGAGAGCAGCTCTGCCACCACCATTGCCTACCTTCCACGCGCTCATCTGGCCCTTGCCACCCCCATCTTTGTTCGTCTCCTGCTTCACCTCCTCTTTGACCTGCTCGCGCAGCTTGGGGTCCGTGGGCTTTCCTTTGCTCGACGGCATGGCGAGGCGATTGATGCGGGAGGGTGAGGGTGAAGGTGAGGGCGTGCGGTATGTTTATGGGTATGAGAAAGGGCAGTATATTGGAATTGAGCCAACAGGTGATAATAGCGAACAAGAAGCAAATGACAAGAGCTGCAGCGTCCGTCACGCACCGCGCATGTACATGTACCTGCAGACAGCTCATTTGGGGCACGCGCGAAAGTGACATCATCACTCGTTAGTGCCGACCATGAACGCGACGCCGCAATACAATGCAATCGATGCGACCAATACGGCCGACCAACGCTGGCTTTGTGCCGCAAAGGTAGAATTCCAGTCAGTTGGAGTGGGAGCTCTGATCGGAGCGTCAATAACCCTCATCGACGCGTCGCCGGCAATAACACCCCCTCCCTGTCGCTAAGTACAACCGCACCCTTTCTTTGGTCCCCTGCCCCCGGCCAACCCCAACCTCCCGCTTCTACCATCTCCATATCCGCCCACACCCCCACCCCCTCACCCACATCCCAACCCAACCCACGACTGTCACAGCCACTTATCGAACCACTCGACTGCCTGCGTGAGCGCTCCATCCGCTGCCTCGACCTCCTTCTGGTTCCCCGGCCGAGTCCGGACAGCGAATCCGTGCGCGCACTCCTCATACACCTTGACCTCATGCACGTAACCCCCGTCAGCCGCCAGCTCTGCGAGGGCACTCTGCGTCGCCTCCAATGTCGCTGCAGGCAACGACATGTCTGCGCCAGCGTGCGCAAACGAGACAGGCGTACGGTATGAAGTAACAGCGTCGACAAGCTGCGGCGTCGCAAACCTAGCCGGATGCGCAACGAAGAGCGCATCAACAAGACCCTTTCTTTCCTTCTTCGTCTCCTCTGCACTCTCCCCGTCACGCCCCTGCGCCGCAACCCACAACCCCTGGCTCCCACCCCAACAGTACCCCGCCACGCCCAACTTGCCCTCTCCTTCTGCCTCTGCCTTTCCCTCGTCCATTCCCGCTCTGACCGCACGCGCAAACGCACCGCACCGCACCCGACACGCCTCCTTGCCCGGCGCAGCACGCCAGTAGAACGGTACCACATCCGCCATGGCGCGCGCAAGACTGGCTCCACGCTTGACCACGCCCGTCTGCTTGTCCATGACGGTGTCCATGAGCTCCAGCACGCCCGGCGCCATGCCGCCGCCGGGGATGAGGTCGGGCACGAGGACGCGGGCGTGTGTGCGCGCCGCGAGCGCGTCGGCGAGGAGCAGGTTGTTTGGCAGGTGTAGCCCGAAGGCGTCGGTGTAGAGGATGATTGTGCGCGCTGGCGAGGCGGGCGACGCCGGCAGCGCGATGTACGTCTGCTCGCCGTGGAGCGTCGACGTGCTGCCTTTGGGCGTGCCTGTTGCTGAGGCGCCGGAAAAGCACGCAGCGCAGGACATGGTGGTGGCTAAGTAATAGTAGACCTTGACCAAAAAAACGTATCAAGTAGTGGTGTGCTTATAGACGTCGCTGTGCGAATAGAAGGCGCTGCCGTCTTGATGTTGGATTGCGCTTCAATGCCTGGAAATCGCCTTTTATCTTTTTTTTTCTTTTTTTGCTCGACTGTACAACTTCCATCTGTAGAGATAAACACCATCCTCCGATGCTCCGACCCTCCGCCCTGCTATGCTGACTGCACTGCCTTCGTGGTGCTTACGCCAAGGGGGGAGGGGTGCGGTACGCCATCGCGACAGGTGAGTCAAAGTTCAAGTCCATCACCACGTCGACTCAACCACCACCAACACCAACGACAACGCCAACGCCAGATCGCGTTAAGCGAGACAAGCCAAATGAACAAGGCGGGAAACGCCTGTATTCTGAGTGGAAAGAACAAAATTCAGAGCTTTTGATAGCGGGGTTAGGTAACAACCTGTCTATATTTCTCCTCTCTCTCTCTCTCTCTCTCTCTCTCTCTCTCTCTTTCCGCGATATATTCCTTCCCATGATACATTCCCTCCCGTGATATATTCCTCCCTGGCCCAAGCCACATCTACACGCCTCTGCGGCCGCCAACTCTCTTCATGCCTTCCCTCATCGCGTCGGTGAGCTTGCTCGCCAGCAGATCCTTGAGACCCTTCTGCTCGGGCTTGGGCATGAAGCCGAGTTCAATCAGGTAGCTAATGTACACACCAACCGTGTCTTCAGTGACTGCGCCACCGGCACTCCAGTCCTGGCCGGTCCATGCCTCGTCCTTCTTGAGCGCTGCTGCTGCATTGCGGTCGTCCATCTCGGGTGCCTTGGTGTCGGCGGGAAGGTCACCCGTGACAAAGTGGTAGAGCGGCAGAAGCGCGTTCTCCTCCTTTGTACCAGAGCGGTCGGCGACGTACGACTCCATGTTCTGCTTCCATGTCGCGTACGATACTTCAGGCACATCGTAGCCGAACTTGGTCAGGCTGCCGAGGAACTCCCTGAAAGTGATACGGGGGTGCGAGGTGATCTGAGCGACACCGAGGGGTGCAACAGGTGGGTTGAAGCTTGAGGCGACAACAACGCGAGCAACGTGTGTCACAGGGACCATGTTGATCGTGTTTGTGATGTCCGGTCGAGACTTGACCTGGATGCAGCCCTTCAGGATGCGGATGAGGAAGTCGTCGGTGTTGGTGGTACCGTTCTCTGGGTCACCCAGGACGTAGCCGGGGCGGATGACGGACCCACTGAGTCCCCTCTTGCCAGCTTGCCTAGTGATATACTCGGCAGCCCACTTGGACTGACCATAACCAGTTCCAAGGCCCTTGCGGGCACCTTCCAGATCATCCGACTCTTGAACACCAGTACCGCCCTCGGCGACACTCTTCTCCGAGAGCTTGACAAAGTAGTCTGTGTCGAGGACCGAAGTGGAGCTGACGAGTCCAAAGTGTTTAGCCTTACCAACAGCGCACATGGCGAGAGCAGTCATGGTCGACTCGACATTGGGCCCGCGAAGACGGGAGTAGGGCAGCACCCAGTGCACGAGCGCACCATTGTGGACAACAACGTCGACCGAATCTGCGAGCTTGTTCCATGTGTCGGGCGCAAGGCCGAAGTTGGGCTTCTGCAAATCACCAACAAGAGGCTCGAGACGAGTCTCCCATGAATCTTCCCAGATGCCGTACGCTTGACAAGTCTCACGGACACGGGACATGGCGCCATCAATGTCCTTTGCTCGGACCAAGACTGTCACCTTTCCGGGCCTCAGCAGGAGATCTCGGAGGATGTATGCTCCCAGGAAACCGGTAGCGCCAGTAAGGAATGTGTGTACTTCCTCGCCTGGCTTGAGTGCTTCCCTAGTCTTGAAGTCGACCAGCTGCGCAGCGAGCTCTCTTGCGTCGGCAGAGTATGCCTCGTCCTCAGGATCGTCCTCGATAGCCTCGGCGGTGTCCAGGCGCAGACCAATAGGATCCATGGCCTGGTCGATGTTTGCTGAGAAAGCGCGGAGTGTTGGGTACTGGAAAATAGTAGTCATGGGCACATCAATGTCCTTCCACTCCTGACGGATCTTGAACAAGAGCTGCTGGGCAATGATGCTGTGACCGCCGAGATCGAAGAAAGAGTCGCTGCCGCTGATGCCCTCTGCCGTGACACCGCGGTCACTAAGAAGATCGGCCCAGATCTTGGCCATGGACTGTTCGGTGGCGGTCAGAGCTTGCCCAAGCTGCGACGGGCGCCTGGCACCGGCGGCTGCAAGCTGTGCGGGCTCTGGGTATGGCAGGGCGGGACGATCGATCTTGCCGTTGGGGTTGAGCGGGAATCGAATGAGCGGGACGATGACTGAAGGGACTGCATATGCGGGCAGCTTCTTCTTCAGGTGTTCTCGGACATCGTCTCGCAGATACTTGAAGCGCTTGAGCAGGGCGACCATGTCTGTGTCTTCCACCGCACTGTTGTCTCCTGCGCCACGCTCTTCGAGCCAGTCGTACCATCGCTTCATCTCAGGAACAATGTAGCCTGCAGGGTTAGAAAATGATGCAAGAATTGAGAGGCTCTACTTACTGACGAGCGTAGGCTCTTCGTACGCATCACGCTTGAGAAGAGTGACATTCTCGCGCACCAGTGGGTGAGCAGAGAGATGAGAGTCGATTTCGCCAAGCTCAATGCGGAAGCCTCGAATCTTGACTTGCGAGTCGACTCGTCCTGTGCAGTGGACGTTGCCGTCAGGGCCATAGTGGCCCAGGTCTCCAGAGCGGTAGAGTCTGTCACGGGGACCTTTGTAGAGTTCCCGCCACGGCTCGGGCGCACCCTGTGTTTCGACGCGCTTCTTGTCATCTTGCACCCACTTGTCTGCATCGACGAACCAGTTGTCGACAAACTTGGTCGCAGTCAAGTCGGGGAGACCGAGATATTCCTCAGCCAGACCACCAGCGCGCACGTAGATTTCACCACTCTCGCCAGGAGCGCAAATCTTGGTACGATCCTCACGGTTCACAACCAGCAGCTGCACGTTGTTCATTCCTCGGCCGGCCGGGACGACTTCGCCAATGGTATCGAGGAAGTCAGGTGCCTCGTTATAGCTCAGGACTTCGTAGTAGCTGACAGCACGTTGTGTCTCGGTGGTACCGTACATGTTGACGATGCGAACGTTGGGGGCAAGGTTCTGTAGCCTCCTGCAGTCGCGCTTGATGAGGAGATCGCCGACGAAGAAGGAGTGGTGGAGGCTGGGGAAGACGGCCGAAGCACCTCCGACCAAGATCTGACCCATGGCTGGGGTCAAGTGGGTGACGGTGGCGCCGTACCTGCGCATCCACTCGGCAAGCTTCTCGTGCTGGATGTCCTCCTTGCTAGGGACCAGCAGCTGAGCGCCGAGGAACAGCGGGGTAAAGATGTCTCGCTGGATAGGGTCGTGGGCGATACCCGAGAGCATAGTGAACTTGTCGTTCTCAGACAGTCCAAACTTCTCTGCCATCCAGGGGAAGTAGTGTGTCAGGGAGAAGTGGCGTCCCTTGACACCCTTCGGCTTGCCCTCTGAGCCAGACGTGAAGGACAGGGTGGGGGTCGAGTCGGGACCGACCAAGACGGCGGGTAGTTCGCCCTTGAGCGACTGCTGGTCGCCGAGGCAATCCTTGCCGTTCTTGACGCCTCCAATGAGGGAGCCGTCGTCCTTGAGCTCAAGAGCGGGGACTTCTGTCTTGAGCTGCAAGTTCTCGGCGACGTATGTGCGGACTTGGTCGGAAATGGGGCCGGCCTCGCGGGTGGCCTTGTCAATTACGACGAGAGCGCGGGGCTGGGCGACCTCTAGGTAGATGCACTGGCGGTCGGGCGGGTACAGCGGGTCGAGGACGGAGAAGGTGGCGCCGGCAGCCAGGACAGCCATGATGGCGACGACCAGGTCAACGCCGCGGTGGGCGAAGATCATGACGACGTCGCCGCGCTGGATGCCATTCTGGACAAAGTGGTGTGCGAGGACGGCGGTGGCCTCTGAGATGTGCTGGTATGTGAAGGTGCGCTCGGGCGTCTTGGAGGTAGCCGTCTCGACGACGCAGGGCCGGGTGGGATGTTTGCGGGCATTGGCAGCAAAGATGTTGTGGATGGGGCCCTTGAAGTCTGACCAGTTCAGGTCGGCGGTGGGGTCGGGGATGTCTGCGCCCATTGTGGCGTGCAATTGGAGGGGCTTCGGTCAGGAAGCGGCCGTGTGGAGGGGTGGAGGTGGGAAGGAAAGAAACAAGAAATCAATTGGAGAGAAAAAAGACAGCAATTGACGTGGATGCTGTCAGGTGTGACTGTGCAAGAGGGAGCTGCAAGTGTGGGGAGATGAAAGACGAGAGACGAAGCGCTTCTTGGACATGACGCATAGCTCAGAAATATAGCTAGCTAGGAATTTGGGCGGAGAGCAGGGCGGTATCGGCGCCCCATTGGCGCTAGGCCGTGTCGCGCTCAGCTCAGCCCTACGAGACACGGCGACGCGTCACTTTATCTAATCTACTCTGCTCTGCTCTGCTCTGCTTATTTGGCCTCCTCCATGCTCACTGCCGCCATAACCACAGCCATAGACGGCGCTCTACGCCCCTCCATGACATGACACTCTAGCCCCCCGCCATGCCTGTCCAGCACACGCTCTTCGGCCAGCCGGTGCGCCTGCACATGCCCCCGCGCCGGTTTCAGTTTCTCGCCGTCGCCGTCGTCCTCTTCATCCTCGCCCTGACCACGTATGGCCCTCGCTCGTCCGCCGACCTGCCCTCCTACAACGATGTCGCCTCGGCCGTGAAGAACCCCCACCTACCCGACGCACTCAAGAATCCTCACCTCCCCGACGCCATCAAAAACCCTCTCCCTGCCCTCCCTCCCAATCCCTTCTTCGGTCCGGCCACGCACTCGGCTCCCAAGCCCCTCGTCCAGCCCAACAGCACCGTCGCCAGCCCCTACAGTCCCATCGCCTGGTTCAGCGACTTCAAGTGGCGCAATCCCTTCTCGCAGTCGCTCACCTTCGACGAGAACACGTCGCTGCTGCCCCCGCTGCCCCGCCGTCCGTCCATCTTCACCTACTACGATGTCCCGCCCAAGCAGGACAAGGCCGTCACAGAGGCAGAACACCGTCTGATCCTGGCCTGGCGCCGTGCTTGGTGGGCCCAGGGATTCAAGCCCCAGGTTCTCTCGCGCGCAGAGGCTATGCGACACCCACAGTACCATCTCTTCCAGCAAATGAAGCTCGATGGCCCTGTCGAAGCAGAAATCCTGCGCTGGCTGGCCTGGGGCCATATGGGTGGCGGTCTCCTCACAAACTGGCTGGCCCTGCCCATGGCTGAATACGAGAACCCCACGTTGGCCTTCCTTCGCCGCAACGAGTACCCTACTCTCTCTCGCATCGATTCTCTCAACCACGCCGTCTTCTTCGGTCAACACGCTGCGGTCGACGAGGCCATCAACAAGGCCATGGACAGCCCGCTGCTCAGGAACACTACAGCCAACAAAGCCAAGATCACAAGCCTCGCTGGCAAGCAGGGCGGAGCAGTTGTCAATCTCTTGCCTTCGGGACATATTGCTACCGATGCCAAAGCCAACGGCATCGCATACTATTCCCTCGACGTTCTCGGCAGCAACTACAAGACGGTTCTCGACAAGCTCACCAGCGATACAAAAGCTGAGGGCCTTGACCTTCTTGCTAACCTCATCAACTCGCATCTGCACTTGACTTTCCAGGGGCAGCACCCAGAAGGTCTTGCCATTGTCAAGCCTCTGCCAGAGCACATGACTGCTCTCATATCCGAGGCAACCGATATTGCTCGCAATCTCACCCAGTGTCCCGCCTCCCCAATGCCAAAATCGTGTCCTCCGAACCACCCGAAATGCACGCCCTGCAGCACGAAGAAGCCGGTCAAGATGCAGCTGGTCCCCGAGTTCGTCAACACGACCAAGTTCTTCACTATCGGCACTGTTCCGCACCCTTACACAACCAACTCGCTACACTACGCCCGCGATAGCATAGACGTTAGCTTCTTGCGCAAAAATGCCAAACGCGACCTTTGGCTTAGTGCCTTGACGCAGAAATCCATTGGCAAAGAACATAGCGAGGCCTTCCGCCTTCTGCAGTTCAAGGACCTGGTCGCAGCCATCCCGCTGCACACGCTGTGGCTGACGGCTGAGCGGGTGACTCAGGAGGATATTGATTGGATCTTTGGCTTCAGTCTACCTCAAAACGCATCAGCCACCAAGGAGCCCACTTCGCCGTCTGACCAATCCGAGCTCATCATCTTCCCCCGTCCCGGCTTCCCAGAGCCGATCAAGGGCGTCGATGCGCCCGAAGACCACTGGATAGACAAGGAAGGAGAGCGTCTGAAGAAAGCAAGAGAGGCAATCAAGAGCAAGGACAGATTTATGCGTGGCATCGTGGATGCAGTGGAGAAGTGGAACATGGCTGATACCGAGGCATGGCGATTCTCGCGTGCCTACTCAGCACGGCGGCGCGAAGAGCGGAAGAAGTGGGAAAGGGAAGAAGAGAAGTTTGCAGGCAGCGAACAGAATGCGGGCGTGAGGCCTGGAGGCGGCACAGGTGGAGGCCGCTGGAGCGACCGATTCTAGCCCAGTACGCATCTCGGGGCGTTTAGCATTTCCACTGGTGCCTGGAGCTGTGTTTTTTGGGCTGAGGTTTACGATAATACTGATAAACGCAATTCAAAATGGACATGTAGTCCGAGTTTAGGTCGGCGCTAAAAGGCAACGCAGTGATGTTGAGACTATTAGATGTCTAGGTACGTTGACGGCGGAGCAGACGACTGACTTCCGACACCCAACCACACACCAGATGGCCAAAGCACCATTGTCAACAAGACGTCTATATCGTCTGAGCTGCGCACGCCGCATCACAGCGCATCACAGCGCCACATCAATGTCATTGAAGTGAAGACGGGATGGGATGGCTGAGGTCAAACTTTGCGAAGACGCAGTCAAACACGTACGAGAAGGCCGAGGACGGCCATGTTTGGGCGAGAAAAGTCGTCGGCCATGTGCTCCCAACCGCGGATGCGCCTCGTGCACGCATCTGGTGTGGGGGGTGGGCGCAGCTGTGACGGTTCAGGTGTCAAGTAAGCTGGACGGGGCGCAGAGAGGGGAAGAGTGAAAAGGATATATCAAAGTCCGTGTTATGCAGCGGGGGCTACCTAGGCATGTGCTGCTGAGGGTGTTGTCGAGTAAGCATGTTTCGCTCGCTGCTGACGGGAAACGGAATCGAGTCGGTGGGTAAGTAACTACCTGCTGCTTGCCGCACGGTTTGTCACAGACACGTATTATTCGGGATCGGCGACGGAACCATAACATGGCTACCTAGCTAGCGATTGTACCTAGGTGTGTGTGGATGCGATCGGTGTGGCACTGCGCATGCTAAATTGGGAGCGGAGAGATGTCGAGTACGGCAGTGTGCATGGGATGTACCGAGTGGGCAGACGCAGGCGATGCGTATGCACGATAGATGGAGCCGACAGCTGACAAAGTTAGAGTGTCTGGATAAAATGGGCGAGACGGCGACGCCGTGACACGACATTGACGATGAGCTCATGGGCAATGTGGACTGCACCGGACAAAGTTTCGGTATTGAGCCCACATGGTTGTTGAATCAACGCCGGCCGCCACGCGTTTCTGGTGTTGCACATGGGGGCGCTGCGGCGCTGCGAGATCGGTTCCTTGCAGGCGGCATTCCGGCTGCACACTCGGCGCCACGTGCAGTAGAGTTTGCCGGCTGCTACATATGTGCAGGAGGTACAGCACCGGAGAGGACCGGGCAGGACAGGACAGGACGGACAGCAGCAGCAGCAGCAGCAGGACGAGGGCTCGCTTGCCGGGGGGACGCAGCGGCAGCCGAGATTGGGGGCGATCTGAGACGGGCAGTCCGAGATGGGACGGAGGAAGGGAGGGGTGGAGAATGGGGCGCGGCGGCAGCCAGTCGGGGGCAAGAGAGAGGGCAAGAGAGAGATGGAAAGAGGGGCAGAAACGGCTCGTTTGCGTATGTGTGCGTGTGTGTGTGTCGTTGGCGGCCCGCTGGCGTTGACAGGAAACTGTGGGGGAGGCGTTCCCATGTAAATTACAAGGGGCGCGGGTCCCGAGACAGCGAAGCGGAGCCACGTACGTAGGTACTCGGTAGTAGTAGGTAGAAGATGGCAAATGTCGAGAGCGTCAGCCGACTGTCTAGCCCTTGGAGGGGGGGAGAGAGAAGAGAGCGACGGCCGTTTCAGTGGGAGCGAAGCCGATCCCTGCATGGGCAGCGGGACAAGTGCACAGCATGATGGAGCTTCACCGTCTTGGCCTGGTCGGTCCATAGCAAACCAGATTAATCGCTGCCCCCCCTCGCTGGCGCCCCCCCCCCCTCGTCTCGTCTCGTGTGCTGTGCTTGGGAAAGGGTTCAAATAGGATTTGACGGCCCGCGTTGGACGTGTCCCTGGTCAAATACCCATACCATGCCTTTTGGTCTTTGCTTGGGCATTTCTTCTTCGACCTGCACGCCATGACGCCCCGTTGTTCGCTTCCCCTTCGCCTTCGCCTCTGCACTGCGGTGCTCGCCGTCCAGCTGCTGGCAGGCACCGCCCATGGGGCGAGCGGCCTCAACTACTCGGGCGAGGCCCTGACGACGCGCTTCTGGGACTGCTGCAAGCCGTCGTGCGCGTGGAAGAACAAGGCGTCGTTTTCGCAGCCGGTACAGGCGTGCTCGGCCGACGACAAGCCCATTGACATGGACGCGGGGACGGGGTGCAAGGGCGGCGGTGCGTACCTGTGTACCGACCAGCAGCCGTGGGCCGTCAACGACACGCTCTCGTACGGCTTTGCGGGTGCCTTCATCACGCCCGACCTGGCGGGCGGCGGCATCGAGGGGGCGTGGTGCTGTGCGTGCTACCGGCTCGACTTTACCAGCGACCCGCTGCTAGGCAAGAGCATGATTATCCAGGCGTCGAATACGGCCTACGACCTGCAGACGCAGAACCGCTTCACGCTGGCGGTGAGTTTTTTTTTATGTCATATTTGGTCTTGTTGCAGCTGCTAAACAACGCCAGGTTCCCGGAGGAAACACGACGTCGTACGACGGGTGCGCGCGCCAGTTTGGCGTGGACCAGTCGGTGTTTGGGCAGGACAAGATGGGCGTGGGCTCCAAGGACGACTGTGCAAAGCTGCCACAGGCGCTGCGGGCGGGCTGCGAGTGGCGCTTTGACTGGCTCAAGGACGCTTCGTTCCCCAGGTACGCAAGACAAGAAGACGCTCATTCTAAACTTTGTATGTCTAACACCCCCCCCCCAGTGCAAAGTTCCAGCGCGTCGTCTGCCCCAGCCAACTCACCGACAAGACTGGCTGCGTGCGCACCGACGACGACGTGCTCGCAGGAAAAAAGGCCATGTCGGCCGCTCCACGATCATCTTCAGCATCCGCCGCCGCACTCGCCGCCGCCGCCGTGGCGGGCCTGCTGTCGGTCTAGCTCTAGCTACCCACGTTTTCCTTCCTTGTATATTGCATGTTGCATATTGCATTCTGCGAGCCACCCGCTCGGCGCCGTGCCTACTCACACTCACACTCATAGTCGTATGTAATTCATCCAGCCAGGCTGCCCCCCCCCCCAGTCGAGTGCCTCCACTACAATAAAAATACCTGCCTACTCTACTGCCAATACCTTCCGCGCCCGATGCACCACGCCACCCCGCACCCAAACCAGCATCACAGCCGCTGTGCAATGTGACGGTGACGGTGACGGTGACAGCCACGGTCTGCCTGCAGTGCGTCTACCTACGCAAGCGTCGTTGGCCAGACGCCAGGGGGGGCAAACCCCCGTTAGATTACCCGCACGTGAGCGGCGCGGTGCGGCGCGGCGCGGCGGCGCAAGGGGACTGCCTGACTGACTGCCCGCCTGGCTGACTGCGTTGCGTCCAAGGGCATGAATGAGGGTGGGGAGTCTGCATGGTGTGATTGTGCTTGCTGTGGGTGCTGTGGATGCTGTGGGTGCTTGCTGCGGGTGCTTGGTATTGCAATGGTGGGGTACATCCATCGCCCTCGCTCACCTACTCCATCACAATCACCTCTCACCTCGCATTCGCCCGCCAGCCTGTCTATACCACCAGCGATAATCCCTCCACCCATATCCATCCACCGTTCATCCCGCCGTCGCCACACGCTACACTACACCACACCACAACCCAACACATCCTACCGCGCCCTTCCCAAAACCCTCGCCCGCGCCGCACCGCCCACCGCCCACCGGCTGCATTACCCATCGCCATCTCCCTCCCGCCCATGGCGACGCGACATGGTCTGCCTCGTGTCCCGCCCCTCGGCTGCCTGTTGCCGGCATAATGCCGTTCTGGCCGGGGCCAGCCACGCCGCCGGTCCTGCCTACCTGCCTGCCTAGGTACCTAGCTACCTAATGCGACAACGTCGACGCTGCCCTTTATCCTGTTGGCTCTTTTTTCCGCTGCTAATGCGTCTGCCTCGCCCACTATCATGATTGACTTGCTCGACTGGCCGGGGTCCCCGATCGCCCCCGATCGTGTGATTACCCCGGATTTTCACCTACCCATGACAGGCCTGTCCGGCACACGGGCCTCGACGCCGGCCATGGTGACCAGCCTCCCTCCATCATAGCGACTTGCCACAGTCACCCGACACCGCGCGAGCAAGGGGTACACACAATCAAGTGGGCTTGTTAATGTTTCTTCATTAGCTATGCTATGCTACCTGGTCATGACGCTCGGTCAAAGGGTATGGGGTATATTCAAATCAACGGGTAAGGGGAAAGTCATCATCGTCGTCGTGGCGAGTGTCGTCTAGACCTCGCAGTCGAACTGGGCTCAGTGGCGTTATCGGACTCAGCAGCGGCGTCTCCCAGTGCTTCCAGTCCGCCTCTCGGCTGTTGTCTACCAATGTCGGCGCCGACCCCAGGCTGCCAATGCTCTGCACCGTCTCTAGCACGTCTGCCTTCTCGCAGGCGCTCGCCGTCTCGTACCGATCCACACTGTTTCTGCGCGACTTGGTGAGGCGTGTGATGAAGGATCGGTTTCGCCGCCGGTAGTCGACTCCAGCGGCGATGCGCGGCGGCAGCTTGGGGCTGGTTTCAGTAGTAGTAGTGATTGTTGTTGTTGTCGCGTCGCTCTTGGCATGTGAGGCCAGACTGGAGGAGAAATCGTTCTCGAAGCAGGGAAGCACCTTGTGGATGATGCGATGTTTGCGTTTGGGTTCGTCGAACTGGTAAAGATTGATGGATTCATGTGGAGCATCAGCCCGAAACTCACGCTCCTGCGGCGTCGCTTTGGTGCGGAAGTTGAACACCCAGCGTGTCACGAGACCGCGGAGAATCGGAATGTTGGCCACGATAATCGCCACGTTGTTTTCAATGTGGCTGATGCAGTAGTCGATCGGGTACGTCCAGTCCGGGTTGTAGATGGCATACAGGCGGTCGCGGTACGAGAGGTAGATCTTGGCTGCACCAATTGCAGTCACACTAAAGATTCAATCAGTCAGAAAAAAAACATGACAGCTTCGTCGCTTCGAGGGAAACTTACGCCAGACTGCACGTAAAAACAGTCAGGACGACGAGCCGCGATCGCAAGCGAGCGCTCATCATCCTTCGAACAATAATGAAAGGAATCGGCAGGATGAGAACATCGGTAAGCAAGTTGGCGCACGTAACCCAGATCAGCATCTCGCCCATGCGATGGCGGCCCATGCAGTGCAGGTTTCCAAACGTCCTCGGTTTCCATGTGTTCCCCGTCTGTGGCGGGCAGGTGAAGATGTACAGACACCACGGAATCAATGCGCTTCCAACCGTGAAGATCAAGATGGCGTATAGTGCTTTTTTCAGCCACTCGATGACCGAGCCAGCTCGGAGCAGCAGCAGGATAATGGATGCTTTGACGAGCGGTAATATCGGGATGTTGAGGAGATTGAATGCGAGCAACACCTGCACGCTGTCAGCATCGTCGTCTTGTCGTGTCGTGTCGTGTCATGTCGTGTCGTGTCGTGTCGTGCCGTGCCGAACGAACATGAGAGACTAACCCTGTACCACTCATCGTAGTCTGGCTCTATCAAGTTGGGATCCACGTCCCAGATGTGCACTCCGACGTGCCACATCTTGACATCTGCTGCTGTTCAGTCACTGTCTTCTTGCCATAAGACAACGGGTACCAACGTCGGTGTGAAGGCCCGATAAGGGCTATTGATAGCAGAGTTGGTAAGATGATCAGCCAGTCATCTGTCGAGAGGCGTTAGCATAATAGAGGGTACGACGACTCGAGAGCACCAACCCCAGCTTAGTCTTAGGCTCAGCTTCCGTCGGGTGTATATTCTCAGGGCGACAAACACGGCGGCCAGAGCAGGCGTGCCGTAGATGACCCCCAGACAGGTGAGTTGAAGGGGATAGGTAGGCATTTCGACGACTTGCAGCCGGGTCGGGGTCGTTGGAGAAACCGCGAAATCCACAGCGCGCGCTCCTCTGCGGGTGGGCTTTCCATATAAGCCTAGCTGGCCACCCTACCCTACCCTTCCTTACCCCGGTCATCTGCACAAAGGCACGGACACGGCCAGCCGTTTAAGCGCCCCCGCAACTTGTAAATTAACACTCTCCGAACCCAAAGAGACGAGCATTACCCTCTTGGTCCCATAGGGTGATCGTCCGGAGATTGTCCTTGCGGGACAGCACTCTTAATAAACGCGGTGGAGCATCACGTCGTCTAGGGCAGTTGGTCGCGACAACACCTCTCTGCTTCCCTGTTTCGCACTGCACGCACTGTAAGCACCACTCGCACATGACCACGCCGTGTTTTTTTGCCTTTCGGCTTGCCATTTGTCGCCTTGGCGGGTCGTCTGAGGGGAGGAGGGAGTGGCGAGTAGCTGGCGGTTGAGACGGATTGTTGCGCAAACCACGTCACGTCACGTCTTGTCGTCAGTACCTGAAGCACCCACCGCCAGCGGCCACTCGGCGGCGCTTCGTTGCGCGATCATCTTGCCGGCGCTGTGTGTGCGACACAACGGTCTCGTCTCAGGGCCTGGGCGCGCAACTGCTTGTTCGCCATCAGTGCTCTTGCCATTAAGCGACCCCTGCCGCAGATTCCGCCGTGGGGCTCGCTCACAGGCACTCAGGCCAATGACATGTGCCTATGAACCAAAGGGGAAGCGTTGAAACACCCGGGCAACGCCTCGAGGCGGATGGGGAAGGAAAAAGAGTTCGCACCGTGTGTCGGAACCGTTTGCGACAGAAACCCACGCCGCGCCGACCCATCCCATCCCATCCCATCCTCTCGTGGACAAGGCGGCGGCAATGTGGAAATTTCAAGGCCGCCGATTTCCACAATTGCTACCGTAAAACGCGCGGAATACGGACTTGCCCGCCTATAACCTGCCCATGTCTTAACACCTCGTCGGCCGCCGTCTGGTTCGGTTACGTGTCGTTTCAAAGCGTTGCATGGGCGTTCGTCACAGGCTGTTCGGGTCAGTCCCAACCATACACGCTCCTCATCCAGCAGGGAAGCCCCCAGTCGACATGTGGCCGTCAACTGCCGTCGCCCTGTTCTCCTCGTGGTGGGTGTTTTCGGGACATGAGCCGCACCCTTGCGCCGCCCTCGCTGCCTAGATTCCCGTATTGCGACAGCCTTGCCGCCCGCACAAAGGGGCTCCTGGGAGCTGTCTTACTGCAGCTGATGCTCAAGGGATGTATTCCTTTGCAGTGACTATCGTATCTGGATGTTAAACGATGTCGCAACGTCGAGCAGAGTGACAACACGCTTGGCTACGGTTTAGCCGCATTCGATACTAGCAGCTGCCTATGCTGAAGTCAAATCATGTGACCAGACATCGCATAACTATACTTTTTCGTCATCAATATCTAGATTATCTATCTGGTTCGTATAGTTTGCGACTTCCAAGCTATGTGTTGATGGGTTCGGCAAGAGATCGTGCCATGTCGCTCGTGACGTTACTTTGCCTTTCACCGAGATAGCTCCAGATCTTGAAGCCGCATTGTGCCGCAAATTAAATTCGCCGAAGGTCAAATCACTCACGCCAACACGTCACCCCTATGTTTGAGAGATGTTGAATTCGACTTCTTGAGTCGTGGAAGATGTTTCGTGCGCCGTTTGTTTCTCGAAGCTATATTGTATCTTCCTATGACCATGGTGCCCGGGAGGCATGCTACATAAGGCAAGGCCGTAGTACGGCTGGGCGAATTGCGTATTTCCGTACCTTGTGGGTCTCCACACAAGTGGTCCAGATTCATACATCCCCTCCTAACCAACATTGCAGTACTTTGGGGTTGTGGTCGTGTGCTGAACGTGCATGCCATTGAATAAATACTGGTTAGTTATTCAACAATTGAACGCGACCTGCTTCTTGTCCAGAATATGCCGTGAGAATAAAATACCTTGGTGAGCTAGGCTCAGAAGGCATAATGTTGAGGTTTAGCTTTAATTGTTTCTTGCCAGACCATTGCTAGTACCACCGAAGCTTGACCCAGCGTCTACGGAGCTCTGTAGAAGACCGTGTCTTGGAAAATGGCAATTCGAGCCGAAGGTGAAATATGCTTTCTTCTTCTTCTTCTTCTTCTTCTTCTTCTTCTTCTTCTTCTTCTTTTTTAAAGCAAGTGTCATGAATGAAGGAACCGAATTAAGCTTTGATGATTTTTATGAACATTACGAAGAGTGGCCAAAACACAAATCACCGTGTGTCGTGTCGTACTTTAGCAGCTATGCAGATTTTCGATCCTATTATCTTCTCGTGTCACCCCCAACACTATGCAGGCTTTCTACCTGCTGCAAAAGATCCTATCATATACAGCACGCCGCTTGAAAATCCAATACCAGCGCCTCCAAGAGCTGCCTGCGCGACGCTTAGAGGAAGGGCTCCTCTCCGTGCAGCCGCAACTCCAGCTACAGCCCCAACACCTGCCGCACCGAGGGTTTCCCAATCTGTCTGAACCTCCCCCTTATTATCCAAGATTCTCTGTGCTCTGTCCTGCCATTCGATCTCCTCCTTGCCTCTCATCCGGCCCCATGTCATAAGGGCACCGGCTGCCGTACCCAGCACAAGGCCTCGGCCAGAATAGAGAAGCGAACGTGACAGTAGGGCCTTTTGATAGGTCGGTTGCCGGTGATTGCGGGAGACGAGTAGTGAAATTGGTGCCCCCAGTAATGAGAGAAACGAAAAGGACATGGCTGAAGCGCGCATTACGTGGAGGTATAGTATGCTGTAAGCATTCTTCTGATCCTCAGCATATTGCTCTTTCACAAACAAGTAATCCATAGTCCCGATGTTTGCTTAGGTAGTGACACTGAGCGAGGATTGTAGGGGGCGGAGACGAGGTCGTAGACGAGGTCGCGGCTGAGGGACAAGATTACAAGTAGGCGACGGACGGCTATCGGTCCCTGCGATTTGGTTCGAGGCAGACGGAAATTGGTAGACTGAATGGTAGATAAACCTTGATGTATATGTTCATCTTGATACAGCGCATCTTGGGATTTATGTGTGTGCAACACGGAGAAAGGTTGTCAGCAACTCCGCGCTCCGAGCTCCTCAGCTGCAGCATAATCACTTCACCGGAGAGTTGCAACGAAGCCCCGACTGTTAGGCCAGCACCTAGTCCAGCTTCGTTAGCTGAGGGTGCAAGAACAGCGAATTAGCTGCGAGCCATTGTTGAGCTGACAGTTCGCTTATGCTGTTCGATTCGGCCGCACCCGTCAGGCGTCCCCTGAAGATAACCGCCTTCTCTTCACGTGCAAGGGATCTCATTATCTTTCGTCCGTAAGCACTTGGTGCGTGCCGGCTCCAAAAGCGAAAGTTCCGCTGTCTTAGTCAGCGTGTTGTATCTGGGTGATAGTTAGAAACCATCGGGTGTCGGGCCTGCAACAGGATGACCTGATTTCCACTGGGCAGGTAAATTCCCTTTGATAAAAGTAACACAAATAGCCAGCAGTAAAAGATGTGGTCGTAGGTCATCAGGTTTTCATATGGTGCAACGGTAACCTTACCCTTGCTTATGACCACCTGCCAAAACATGCCCCTCGAATACAGATGCGTTGCACTAGACACACGCAGATGTCCAGTGTAAATGGCAGGGGTTCAGCTAGATCCGTTGATCTGTTGTCAAGGGTGTAAACTTGGAGCGGGAAGCTTCTGAAGCTCTTTTGCCGCACTGCCCTATGACGTCACTAACTCTTAATCGTTATAAACCTTATAACTGACCAAACTCAATTCACCCCTCCACATCACCACCAAACCATCCCCACATTACACTAGATCAGCCGCCTTAAGCACCTAGTGCATTTGTTAAACCAGTCCACCTCAGACAAACCACGAGAGGCAATCAAATCATCACCATGCCTATCGGTCAGCAAGAATCGGGTGTGACATCCGGCGTCAAGTTCGTCACGTCGACACTTGGCAACACCGTGGGCGGCGTCACGAACACTGTGGGTGGCGTTGTTGGCGCTCTCGGACGAGGAGTTGGCGAGACACTAGAGGGCGCAACGGGAAACGCAGGCCGCCCAGTAGCCCGCGGCCTCGCCGACGCAACCACAAGCGTTGAGAATGGAGCGAGCAAGATTGCGGATGGTGTGAAGCGAGCGGGAGAGGGAAGGTAGATTTTGAGTGGGATGGGATGTGGCTTAACGGCTACCTGTGAGATGGTAGAGGGGGTGGAATGGTGTTGACGGATATGTTCATGCCTGCGAGGAGTTCTTTTAAACTTAACTATATAAACTCAATGATAATAACGATAGTTGCTTCTCTATCAACGCTTGTTTAGTGACTGCAAAACACATAATCAACAAGCAGACATGTGTCTATCATTGTACTTACAGAGGTTTTATGCTCTAGTTCACACTCAGACTTTCCAATTCATGTGGAGTTGGTTAGTTGTTTGTTCTTGGTCCTCGAGAATGAGTTTACTATGCTATGGTATCTACAGAGCGAGATTGACACCTCAGCTCTATCCACATAGAAATACACGATGGATGGAGTTGACGTAACATATTCACCTATGATCTCCACAGACACCGGGTCTAGTCAACGTTAGACTACCCAAAGCTCTGTTTCAATACAGACTAGATTGTTCTGACAGGTCGATGCGAGCGGTCTCAGCGTAGCTCTCGAGCTAGCTGGAGTAGCATGTAGCTCGTGGCTACGCCTAAAAATATCTTCAGTGATCGGCAACACTTAGCGACCGAGCTAGAGCGAGTAACAAAAGGCGATGTCCTCATGATAACAGGTGCTGGCATTGGATCACGATCCTGAGAAAGTGTACAAGACCACGACGTGGACCGGTGAAATATCGGCGATCTGTCGCTGGTCAGTGTCGCACAAGAGGTAGTCACTCCCCATGATCAGAACCACATTGCCAGTCCAGGGTACAGTAGTGGTGGCGTGCTTCATCCGAGTAGTCGACAAGCACAAGCAGTTAGATCAAACCCTCCTGTAAGCGCGACATCTGTTCTCGGAGGCTGAAAGAGCCAGCAGCCCAGCGCTATCGCATTTTGCCGTACCTTTCTTCCTTCTAAGCGACGTGAAAACCGCGCAACTGGCGTTGGAAGATTCTCGGCGGACAGCCGAAGAAGGCCAGGTGGCAGAGGTGACACAATGACGGTTGTGGAAATGGTGGCATGGAGCGAGGGTCTTACATTCCATGCTGTTAGTTGTAGAAGAGCAGCCTCAATATCAGCATGACAGGACAGGGGACCATGTGAGTAGCCAGCTATTGCCGGAAGCATCGCGTGTTCTGTAATTTTTTGCGCCATTTCCTTTGTGGATATACAAGAATTGTTTGAGGGCCGGTCGCGGCTCCGGACGTTGAGTACCAAACTTGCACTGTCGACAAAGAAATGTACTCGTTTGCAACAAAAGAACAATGCTGGGTGTCTTGGACACGGCTGTTGGAGGAATGGCAGTCGACCGCATCCACACATGGTCGGGGGCTTGGCCGAGCTGGGGAAAAATGCGGGAGAGCGGAAGCAAGTCGGGGTGCGTCATTGCAGCGCACAAGACTAACCACGAAGGCCGTTTGCCATTGTGGTGCACGATCTGTTGTTTCATGTCTGCAATCCAGGGCTGGCTGGCAGCAGGCTGGTGGGTTGGCGGGTTGGCGGGCTGGTGGGGGGATGGCGCCCAACGATGGGCTCTGGCATTGCCGAGTTGAGACGTGCACGAGACCATAGACTGGTATCGATAGTGGGTAGGAGGTGCTCCGACCGTTTAGCTGGCGGCTGGTGTGCGTAGAAGCGTCTCAACAAGCATTGGAAAAGGCGGGCGAGAGCGAGAAGGCTGAACCGACAGCCACATTACCCCACAAATGATACACTAGCGCCACATGGGTAGAGCGGGTATCGCCATGTAAGTCTTGACATCACTCGTTCTACCTCCGGTTCGCTCGCGCGTCCTAACACCAATCCCATGCTCGGATCCCTGGATAAAAGCTGCTGTCCAATAGTCTGAGCAGTCAGGTCGAATAATCTGCTACCATGCACCTGCAGATCCAACCACCGGGTACAGCGAATCGTCGTCGTGTTGAGCAAAGGGTCTGCAGGGCACAAAGCAGGTGGCCAGGACGGGACAGAGAGCACTAAAACACAGTGGGAAACGATGGCTGCTCGCTCGCGGTAGCGCATCTTCATCTTCTTCTCTCTCCGTGGCAGGGCTCTGCTGGCAGTGCTGGCACGCGCGTCCCGCGCCCACGTCCTCATCTGTTGAGTACCGACTGCTTGCAGCCACTAACCACCGCCACTGGTAGCAGCGCCATGGCACGAGACAGCACAGAGGTTGATGGAGCAGCTCGGCGTGAACACAAGCTCTGCAACACGAGACAGGCGGGGGCTGGGGCAAAGCCAAGCAAAGACAAGACGTGAGTGTTTGCGCTCATGCATTCCTCCAGCCTCCAGCAGGTGGCGGGATGCCATCAGCCGACCCAATGGCAATCAGACGGATCCGCTGGACCTCTCTGCTTCGATTGACGCGAACGTCTGCCGGCCTGCTCTCTTCGCCCGCTCGAGCGTCGAGCTAACGACGTTGTGGGTTCACACTGGCGCGTCCAAGCCGATCCACTACCTGCAGTCGCCGGTGCCGATCCGTTGTGACATGCTCGATGAGCTGGTCCACCATGCTACGCTCCCGGTGAGCCATTGGTATTTAGATGTCTCTCCATCCCCGTCGACAGTGTCTCGCCATCTTGTTGTCGTGGTTACTACTGTCCTATCAACCTTTTACTACACCGCTACAGATTGATACCTCGTTCATCAATCTACCCCTTCGTTGTCTATTTATCTGCCTTTCGCCGCCATACTAAGCATACCAACACACCACCCCCTCAATCACCTTCTCACCATGAAATCCTACCTTGTCCTCGCCTTCGCGGCCTCCGCATTGGCTACTCCCATGCCCCAGGCCGCAGCACCAGCTGGCTGTGTTGCTACCTCCGACATGAAGTTCAACATCCAGACGGTCGAACAGAAGGCGTCGAAGCGCGATCTTGAGAGGCGTCAGCTCGATGGTACCCTGACCATCTCGCTCAAGGATGGCATTCTGAAGGACCAAGCTGGCCGCCAGGGATACATTGCCAGCAACGACCAGTATGTCAATGACCTCTTGCTACCCCGAAAACCCATCACTGACAACCAAAAGGTTCCAGTTCGACCCTGAGCCCCAGCCCAACTCGAAGCAGAACGATGGCTTCTCTCTCTGCTCCAACAACACTCTTGCCCTGAGCGGTGGAATCCCCCGTCCCTTTGGCGACACCACCTTCTGGCAGTGCTTGTCTGGCGACTTCTACAACCTGTATAGCGACTCGCAGGGCATGCAGTGCATCAAGATCTTCATCCAGGCAGTCATGGCCTCCGGTAGCGGCTCCTCTTCAGGTGCTTCTCAAGCTCCTGCTTCGCAGACCCCTGCCGTCTCCCAGATCCCCGATGGCCAGCCTCAGGCTACCACTGCTGCTCCCAAGCCATCATCTGCTCCCGCTGTTTCTCAGATTCCCGATGGCCAGCCTCAAGCCAGCACTCCCGCTGCTAGCCCACCCGCAGCCCCTGCTGTCTCTCAGATCCCCGATGGCCAGCCCCAGGCTACCACTCCTGCGGCTAAGCCCACCGGCCCTGTCGTCTCTCAGATCCCCGATGGCCAGCCC
>WODD01000219.1:182893-206051 GCA_019775935.1 Neoascochyta sp. HWLR27
GCAGGATGATAGAGGGTCTTGAACAGCATTGTCGCTTTGAAAAGATACATTTTTATGTTTCTTGTTCGAGAGCTACTATTGGATCTGCAGTTGCAAAGGCCTTAAAAAGCCATCCTTTTCCTCACGCACCTAGACTGCGGTAGTCTATATGCTCAGGGCCATGATGGAGTTGACGATGTCGTTGTCGTTCTCCTTGAGGGCCTTGACGGCCTTCTTCCGCGAGACGCTGGCCTGCTGCATGACAAGCTCGATGTCCTTGGCCTCAAGACCAGAGTCATCGACCTCCTCGCCGTCGTCCTCCTCTTCCTCGTCCTTCTTCTCCTCGGTGGCCTTGGCCTTGTCGTCACCGTGGTCGTGGTCGTGGTCGTGACCAGCGTGGTCGTGGGACTGAGCCTCGGCCTGGGCGAGCTGCTGAGCGGCGGAAGCCTGGGCCTGGGAGTTCAGGTCCTCGATCTTGGCCTCACCAAAGATGCTGGTGCGGGGTCAGTGTGTGCAGCGTGCCATTGGGCCCAGGGCAGCTTACATGTAGGTGTTGCTGGAGGGCGACTTGTAGACATCGGGCTGGTTGATGACGAAGAGGATCTGTGAGAGACGGGTCAGCCAAAATTCCACGTGCCCCGCAGCAGCGGCGCGGGAGCGCGGGAGCGCCCTCGCATTGCCAGATGCACACTCACGTTCTTGGGTCGGCGGAGGGTGACGCGTGTGATGCCCTCAATGTGCTTCAGACCAAGCTTGGCGATGGCCTTGCGAGCCTTCTTCTCGTTGCGGGAGTGGACAGTGACGGAGGAGCCCTGGGGGATGACAGCCTCGCCCTCGCCCTCGGACTCGTCGCTGGACTCATCCTCCTCGATCTGGACGTTCTTCTTCTCGGGCTCGTCGGGGAGCTCTTCAATGCGGGGGTTGGCCATGATGTCGGATGTGGTTGAGTCGTCTTGGTGGTGCTGCGCTCTTCTTCTGCGGACTGGGTCGGAGCTTCCAAGGTGGGATTTTAGCGTGTGGGCACAAGTAAGCGAGCTTGCAACTCCGCGTGGGAGTGACGCCCATGTCGAGCGCTGGGCTTTAGTCGCAACATCACAATTGGGCAAATCTGGTCATTTCAAAGGGGGTATCAAATTGGCAATTCTAGTTGCGTTTTGTGGTTCATGAACTTGTGGATTGGACTCATTTGCTACATGTGGATGCATGCAAGAGCCGTGTTTTAACCGTCCCGTCCGAATTGCACCATGCCAATCATCTGAATAATTCACCCGAACCCAGGTCTTGAATTCCTGAAAGCCGTAAAGTGCCTCCGGATGGCTCAAGAAATGCACACTATGCGTCCTCCAGCACCTGCATGCAGCGACCACCATTGCGCCGTGTCTCCCGACATCATTTTGACTGTTTATGCCTTCGCGCTGGCACGGATCTTGGCAAAGGTCTTCTGGACCTCGTAGCGGGCCTGTGCATGGGTTAGTCGTCGTCTTGCGCCAGGGCGCATTGCGCGTGGCAGTGCCCGGCAGGCACCACAGCGGCGACAATGCGTCAGCAGAGGGTGCACCAACCTGCTTCCTCAGCTTCATGACCTTGAACCTCTCGAAGTCGTTCAACTGCCTCCTCTTCTGGAGCGCAGCGCGCTTCTTGGCCCAGGCGCTCTCGTCGAACTTCTGCTGGACCTTGTGCTCCTCCCACTTCTTCGCAACGAAACCAACACCGGTGCCACGAGGCAGCTTGGGGATGACGATGGGGGTCAGGGAGAGCTTGGCGAGGGCAACCTCCTGGCGGGGAACGGGGGCCTTCTCGGTGGGGCCGTCAACAAGGACCTGTATGTGTGAGCTGCTGCACCGCGTCTATGTCGCCGGACCTGCGTACACGCTTGTGGTCGATGATCTCGACGATGGTAGCCAGGCGGCCCTCGTAGACACCCTCGTTGAAGAGGACCACACGGCCGACCTCGACCAGCCTCCAGGCGCTCGTTGTGATATCGGCGTCACCCATTTCGTCGGTATGTGCTGCGGAGAATGTTAGGCGGTGGAAAAGAGCGTGAATGCACAGGCGCAGGCGTACCGGTCGGAAATAGGAGTCGGTGTTGATGTTCTTGTCGGAAGGTTACCAGAAGCTGAAAATGCGAAGGTGTGGATTAAGCGAGACTTGGACCCAAGCAATCAGCGCTATACTCGTTCTTGGCTAGCTGCTGACGCATCATCGCTAGTGAGATGAAAACGCGACTTCTTCGCGTTCTCCTCCATCATCACTGCGCTCCTCGCAAACCGCTCGACAATTGCCTGCACCGCCCATGTGGGTGCGCTGCGGTGTCGACCGTCGCCCGTAGTCAGCTTGTCTGCGCCTCAGTCTATCTACTGAAGGCTCCTGACCGGACTGTGCGGGCTGCTTCCACCAGCAATGACTAACCCTCCTACCGTACAGCCAAGACTGTATTGCAAAATTCACTGGTAAGCACGTTTTTCTTTCTATCCTCCACCATGCGGTTCATCCTATGATGACGTAATTTGCGATTGAGATCGATGTCGGAGACCCTCGCCGGGGTCTCATAACGACGTAGATACAGTGACATTTCATTCTTACATATTCTGAGCTTTTCCGAAGCACACCGTCTTTTGTCCGTCTTCACTTTCTGCAGGACTTCAACTGACCTCAACAGACCTCCAGCTGCTGCACTCCGCGCCACTCCGCGGCGAAGAACCTTCTGTGCTCGACCATCCTACATTGGCTTCGAGCACAGCCGCTTGTTCTTGGTAAGCTTCACCTTTTTTCATTGTTTGCTGCACCTCCCCTTCCGATGATTAAAAATTTGCATAGATAGTAGATGACCCTTAACGGGGCTGATTATTTGTTTACACCAAGATCACTGAGGAAGATTTTACTCGATACTTGTTTAACTTTGCTTGTTGAGAAACACAGCTAACAAGTTGTAGAACATTTGACGATGCAGTCTGTTGAGGGTCGATAGATTGTTGCAATGCTTCTGTCGGCGTCCATGATTGGGGTTACAGGTAAGCCGGTTCGTAGTATAGCCTATATGCATTCAAATCAAACCATGTCGGTTGATCAATCATCTGTGTCCTATTCTATGTGTTCTTCTGTGCTGTCTATAACTCGCCGCCTTCTCATCGGTCTGGTAATCTTGCGCCCATAGCTCCGGTACAAGTTTGTAAGCAGCTCGCGTACTACGACATCCAACGTAGTCCTTGTGTCGAACTTGCTGCCACTGTATGGAAACGATACGATCTTGGTCCAGTCCAAATCTTCTTCAAAGTAGAATTCGAGGTCGAACGCATCGGCTTTTCTTAGCATGTGCTTCAGTACCTCGCCTTTTGCACCGTTCGCATCTGCCCAAGCCCATAGCCTCGTGTCAAGGAAGTCCAACAAGTCCTTCGGCGTCTCCGGTGCCAGGATCTGCGCGTTGAAGAGTAGATGTCTTACGGTGTTGATCTCGCAGCCGCACTCCATTACTGCATAGCGCAGCATGCTGGTATCAATTGCTTTTGGAACGCCCAGCAGCACACTCAGCGCTGCGACGGCTCGCTCGTTCTTCTCTTCAATTGCCTCTTTGATGCCCGTTTTCGCAGCCTCACCTGCCATGCTACCTTCCCAATCGATCTCGCCATTGAATGAGGCCAAAACGTAAAGCAAGGAGGTTTTGTCTGGGGTCCATGGCCCATGTAGCAATCTCTCCGGGATACTGAATCCCTCGGCGAAACCCAAATAAGGTATTGTGGTGAACTTCAACGGCCACAGCCCATCGAAATGTCTCAAGCCAGGTACCTCCACTCCAGTCGCTTCCCATGCTTTTCCGCGTAACGTGATCATTGTATCGTGCGCTTTCTGCACATACGCAAGGAAAAAGTCCCACGTGAAGAACTTGCAGGATAGCACGTCAGATTGTACACTTGGATCGCTTGTCTTCTTCCTGTCACGGTAATTGGTCTTGTGGTCGACGGTGTGAAAGAAGACGCGCATTGTGAATTCTAGTGTGACGGCGCGAGAGGATAGCTTGCGGCCTAGGGATGGAGAACTGCGCGGAAGAGCTGGATTCATGCTGTACAAGAAGACCATCTCCAACAGTTCCTGGGGAAGGCCCTGAAGTGTTGGCATGGCGCACACAGCCTTTTTCTTGCGCTTGCTGAGTTTGGAGGTACGCGGGCGCTTCGCCGGTGTCGATGAAGGTGTCGAAGCGACTGGCGAAGACGGCACCTTGGCTTCGAAAAGTTCGCTTTGCTTTCGTTTCCTGCCTCGGATTTTGACTGGTGTGAGATATAGGTCCATCGTGCAAGGCAGCAGCAGTGCTTACACTTGCACTGCATACAGTGTGGTTGTTTTGGGTAAGGCAGCCTGCACAAGTGAGAGTCTGGCTGACGAGAGTGCAGGGGCCACTCGGAGCTGAACCGCGGTGTTCACCTTTTGTTTCTGAGCTTCATCACCGTAAACAAGCGACTCAACCCACCTCATCGCTGGCGCGTCATACACACTGCGACTCCGACAACAGAGATAAAGATGCAGGTACACGCCGTCCCCGACTCGGAACGTGCGTTTGATTCGACTGGAAGGCGGCTGCCATGGGGCTATGAGTTTGCAGAGTAAGTCACTGTCTTGCTTGCGATCTCATTCCACGAGGAATAAAAGAGACCGCTACGCAACCTGCTGCTCCCTCAACGCCGGGATGCTCAGAGCTACACAGTTGCATTCACGGCCTCTATCGATCTCGGCTGACAATGGCACTTCACAGTCCCGACCACAACCAGCGCATACGCGTACCAGAAGAGAAAGGCCCCTTCGGAAAGGCGCGCAAACGCGGCTCTACTCGCGCAAAGACCCCAACAGCCAAATCGGCGGAAGACAGCGCGAAGCTCGACAACCTCCGCGCAATCGACGACATCTTTGGGCGATTGAAGGCAGACGAGGACAAGAGGCGCTCGCTCACGGGACGCGCATCAGGCCCAGCAGCTGTTGCACAGTCGTCTGCACCTGCATCGAATTTGATCGAAGCCGGTGGCCTATTGGGGACCTCGTTTCAGGGCGGCGCTCCTACCAGCGTGACAGCAAAAGAGCCGAAGGAAGTCATGCTGTACGGTTTCGGGCAGGATACACAATGGGCAGCGATAGACTATTACGAGAAGGTCTCGGGTGGCATCGTGTACGAGGAGTACGACCGCGAGCCATACAACCCCAAGTTCTCGTATGCTTTCGGTGCACAACGGAGCTCGCACTTGCGCTCGCTCGACAAAGCTGCGCTGCGCAAGGTGAACGAGTATGTTGGCGGAGAACATTGGATAAAAGTTACATTCGACTCAGCAGAAGCTGCTGAGCGCGCTTGTCACTATTCGCCAAAGAACATTCAGGGATACACTGTATTCGCGGAATCGTACAGAGGCACTGGTCCGACCGGGGGCGACAAAGCACTTCGTGCTCAAGTGGGAGGGCCAACTTCGTTGATTCCCTCGCCTAACACTGTATCTTCGAGCACGATAGGGGCATCTGGAGCGTCACAGTCGTCAACAACTGTCTCATCAGCTACAGCAACTGCATCGATACCAGCATCTTCAAGCCTATTTTCACGATCCACCGCAGTACCATCAAGCGGAGCATTTCCTTCGGATATCGACGACACTGTGCACCGTGTACCAGCACCTGCACTGGCGCCACCTGTTCAGGCCCAGACTACCTCTGCACATCTCCAACCGACTTCTCGCCGTGCAACACTTCGTCTCAAGGGCGCAAACGTCAAACCCGCCGTATTCCTTCCACAGGAGAAGGCTTTTCTTCCTGCAAAGCCACGCTGGCAACAAACATTTGGATCTTTGCCTGTCATTGGATGGGTGATCGGCTCCGGACAGGGCATCATCGGCAACCAGGTCCCCAGAAAAGAGGACGGAACTTTTGACAGCGAAAGCGCGAGCCTGTATTGGAGGGCATGGTATTCAGTGGACTCTTGCTTTGGAACCGACTTCTGCGGCGTAAGAGATATGGAGTACGACGACTAGGCGAGGAGCTGTGTCGGGGGCATGAATGATACACGAAGCGGCGTATAAGGCATTTGTAAGCATTGCAGGGCGTTCAGGCTATTGTACAGTGTCGGCGAAATACTGATTCCTTACTTCGATTTATTCGCTTGGTCCAGACTGCATCTCAGGTGTGAGTGGAAACCATGGTCTCCACAAGAGCATGCCAAAGGAAGGTCGTGTGAAGTGACGTGATGCACATCATGGTGATTATGGCCAGGTGCCAGCACTCCAAGATATCGAGTGTCCGGTCGCGTGAGCCACATCAGGATGAGGCTTCAGGGCATGCTTCAGGAGCAAAGCCATGCGCCATCAAGTAGAGAGCTGGACGGTGTTCACCCGAACAGAGAACCCCAGTTGAGCGAGAATAAATGGTGCAAATTCGTGGAGTACTTGAAAGCTTCTCGGTGCTAAGAGCTGATACGGAAGCTGGTATAAGCTGAGTTGTTAGAAGACAGGAATATCAACGTGGGGAAGTTTGATAGGAGAGTGATGTTCAGACCCTTGGATCAGATGGTGTACGTTGATGCCAGTGCTAGTGCCAAGTCGACACTAAGAGAACCTTCATATCAACCTTAAGCTGAGATCCAGACAGCTGGAGGTTGACACCCTAGGGTGAGAGGCTGAGCTTGGTTGTCTCGTCGAGTGTTATTGGAGCAGCACAGTGCGCTCGGGCTGATGGGTGAGTCCATTCGTCATATCCAGGTGCCTAAAGTCAGACGTAAGAAGCATATTCTTCTAGTGGAAGATCACCAGATGCTTAAGTGTGCAGTTCCAACGTGCGCGTACTTGTGTGCTGACGATACCTCGTCAGCGGGCGTCACCCAAGCTAGGGCCTCCAGTGCAAGGCTGCTGGCGGCCAACGCTCAGCCTCAAGGACAACTGTGGCTCGTGGAGTTTTACAAGCCAATGGGGAGATGCTCATGGAAAAGCCACTGCGGGAGTTTGAAGATCCGGTAAGAACTCTAGATGCACGGCCACAGGTGCCTCGTGGGTCCAACGGCCATAGCGAGAACGTGGCTGGTTATGGGGTCAAAATCCATGTCCAGTTAGTGACCTTGAGGATCGATACAGAAGTCTAAAACTGCCGTCTGTAGATGGAAGATACATGTTTGCCTTCCAGTATTGATTCCCGTGGAAGAACAATATTAGAAAGCACCCGTTGTGATGGCTGCTGCGAATCGTTCGGGAACGGTTATCGACAAGCAGGTTTCTCGGCAGGGGCTGTGCTTGCGCCACAAGTTGGCTACCGCTGTTGAAATTGCTGCACCGTCAGCACACAGGCGTAAGCGTCAGCCTCAAGAGATACCAGATGTCTACGGGCGTGCTTACGTAGGTAGCGAGAAGATACTATCTTCTTATTTTGCTCCGGGTAGATGACATTCCGGGTTGTCCATCGCGAGGTCCGTTCCAAGGCTCCCTACCACTTCGTCCGCACGGGTTCATTCTCTCACGAGCTGAACATAGGGAGCTACGCCCTTGCCCGGAAGGACCGCTTTGGTACAGGAATTACGCCATGTCAAGCCAGACGCTGATTCCCGAAACGCATCATTGCAGGGTCTACTTTGCTTGTCATGAGTTGACTTGACTCCAAGTCTCGTTCTACATTTTAATTGGTAACGAACTTACGAATCAACGGTCTTGGAGTGCTCAATTCGGCATTCAGCACAGTGATGCCGGTCTTTCTCTTCTTTCTTGGGCCGAGAATCTTACTTTTTAGACCGATCATGGACTTTCCATAGCTGGCGTCGGACTTCCTGGTCTTGGAGTTCTGATATCAGCGACATGTTTGTAGATTTACAATACGAATCAGTCTTAGTTTTCCAGTAGTGGATGGGCACTGACTGTTCATGGTATAAGCCCTACTCGCGATACCGTGGGTATGCGCTGGTGGCATATGTATATAACGTCTCGGCGATTCTCAGCAATTGAGCAAGTTCACGCAACCACTCTCACCTTAAGACCAATAGCTCTTGAGGAATTGTTGCGTGCATTTTGATGCCGGATTGTTCATCATCACCTGCCTACACGGAACAGAGCGAGTACAACAATCCACCAGCTAGACGATATCAGGTCCCAAGTTTCCATAACATGGCTTCTTGGAGAATTACCACGGTACGCTGCTTTGTTTATAGAGAACACTCAGTACTGACAAAATACAGGCCGAGAAGGCAGAGATGATCCAGGTATTGCGGCTGCACCAACTCAACACCTTGACAGAACTTCGACGCATCGAGAGAGCATTTGCGGTACTCGGCACCTCTGATGTCAGCGAGTCAATGACAAAAGCCTGGTCATACTACGTAGACTCTCATGGTCTGCTCACTGAACTGCGTGGAATGACAAGGAACTACCCTTTCAAGTAGGTCATCTGTCACAGCAGCCAAAAAAATTAGCTACCCCCTCAGCTAACATTGGTCGCTAATAGCTCCTACTGCCTGGAGGAAGCGAAAAGGCGTGTTTATGCCGACCCGGCATCGAACCGCTCGTGGAACCTATGTTGGCTTGTACTCGATAAAATGCAGACGGAGTAAGTTTGCCCCAAGCTTTCTGGGCAAGAGATTTCCATTTTGACAATTCCTAGTCAGCTCATTCCTTACTATGCACAACATCAGGCATCACAGGCCACGACCTGGGGAGGCAGCACCCCGACACCTGAGCAAGTTACCCAGCTTACCAATGCGTTCACTGCAGAATGGACATGGGCTATTGATCAGATATTGCGGCACTGGGATCAACCACCTGCACGATAAGAACGCGAGGATTTGAAGGACAATGATTGAGTAAGTGTGGATGTTCTATATGAATGTCTCCGGTCTTACTCCGTGCCTCCCGTTTAGTTACAGCCTCTACTTTCGTTTGTCCAACTCATATTTTCTTTTACTTCCCTCTCATTTTCTCTATCTAGTCTTGATATTCTCTCCAGTTCTCCTCCCGATTAGGTAGCGTGTTGGCAGGGCCGATACTCCCGCATATTTGATCGCTGGAGTGTCTTGGATATGGATGTCTTTCACCTCCAAACATACTAGCCTTGGATCGTATCGTCGTTGAAACGTCGCTCTTCTTGTTCGTTGATTTCGTCCGCCGCTTTTGTTCAATCAACCAGACCGTCAGCTGAGTCTTTCCCTTTCGCACCCTTTCCGCGAGTCCATCCTCTCTTCTTCTATTGATATTTCCCTATGTATCCTGCATTCAACAAAGCTATTCATATGCTCAGTGCTTGCTTTTTTGCTCAGGATAGTAGTTCCTCCACCGTACCATAATCAGGTGGGTATCAACTCTGTGTTGATAGAGCCGTCTGATTGCCCAGCAAAGCCTGGCTCATTGGCATGTGTGTAATTCTTGGGGGTGGGCTGCTGTTGTGCAGAAGGCCTCATCCGAATGACGACCACACCTCTGAAGTAATCATTGCAGCGATCGTTAATCCTAGTGCCAAAGATGATACACGCGTCGAGGCAGCTGCACCTGGAAGAGGTTTGCCTTCCAACTCCATATCTGACGAAAGTTTCCTGGAAACTGGTCAGTGTCTTTGCTCTCTGAGAATGGGCTCAATCCACCTACGTTACATCGGTAGTGTCGAAGAAGGCAAATTTGTTTCTTTCCCCATCCTGGAGTTGTTCATTTGTCAAGACCGAGAGTTGGTTCGAGAAGTCCATGACTGGTAGTTTCGGATAAAATCCCTTCCTGTCCAGAATGTAGCGTGCTTGCGCATACAATGCATAATTCTCAGCCTTGACACGAAGTACAAAGTCAGTGCGTTTTCAATATACAGCCAAGTATTAGGGCAAGCTTACATTGTTGGCTGCATCGTACGGCTCCTGCGTAGTAAGAACCGCTAGAAGTTTGGCTCGTGTGACACCGTACGCAAATTTCAATGTCTGGACATCTTGCGGCATCTTATTATCTGAGCGGTCGTTCCAGACTCCCGCCAACACTGACGTGTTCATTGGGCCGTTCGATCGAACCACGTCCCACTCTTTAGTAGAGTTCGCTCCGGCAGGGATTGCTCGATCGACAACGGCCGTCCCAATCTCAGCAAAGTGCATGACCATCCGTGCCCAGACAGTCCCTAGAATAGTCAGCACATGTCAATTTGATTGTGCAAACGTCATCTTCACCTCGATTGTAATACTCTGTCAGTCGCTCCTTCTCCATCTGGCTATCTGCCTTCTTTTTGATCCGATCTTGCAGGCCTTCCAACTTGAAATAGGTTGGACAAAAGTTCACCATCGGTGCGTTGCCCATGTTGTACGCAGCGTGATATCCATCTCTGTCGTTTCCTCTATCGCATATCTTCTGTGGATCGTCACACCGGATATGGACGTCTGGATTCTTGATCTCGCTCCCCTTCAAGTTTGCGTATATTCTTGCGCGCCGAAGATTCGATTCGATCATGTCCGAGAAATTAGCGATGCGCAGCGGCGAGCCGAAGAACTCGGTGGCGGGTTGGCCGTTTCCGTCGTAGGGTGTAGCTGCCTTGTATAACTCAGTCATCTCGACAAAGCCGGATCGAATGTCCTCAATGTTTGTGGCAGAGCATCCTTCTCCCCCAGTCAAGGCCGCTGCAAGTTCGGGTCTCGGGCCACTGTCCTCAGCGATAACACCACCTGGTACGGCAATCACCTGAGTAATGAAAGAGGCGGTTAAGAGTATTGGCAGCCAAAGTAAGGAGCCGTTGGTGAGCATTGCCGAAGTTGGTGTACAGTGTGCGGTTATCAGTCTCCAAAAAGATGGAGTGCGCTGCGTCGTCTACAGAATGTCCCACCTATCCTGGTTGATTCGGGATGTAGCAGGTCGTCGGAAAGATTGCTGTGTCATTCGCATACCGGTGTCTCCATTTGTGATTGTTCGGAGTCTCCCTCGTCTATCAAAAGGTGGCTGCAATTTGTGGCATATGCGAGTGAGCATGCGCTCGAGCAGGCGTTGGCCTTTCATTAGGTGTGGCAAAGACTATCATGCCATGGAGCCAAGGCTGGTGGAGTGCATTGCGCGACATGGAATGTATGAGGCTCAGGTACCAGTGCTTCGAGAATTAGAACCGCTAAACTACGTACGCGGCCAGTAAAACTGCGATTCATGGACCAGACCTCGATACACTACCTACTCAAGGCGCTTCGGAGGTCGCGAGCCCGTCGAGTCGTGGTTCTGCTTCTGGTGCATCTGGACACCCACCGTCTTTTCGTCTCGAGTCCTCAGTACCAGGCATCGTGCTAGGGCAAGTGTGTGGCGATCTCTTTCCCCTATCTCGGGATTGCTTCGGCAGGTCTGCCGGCCGCGTCTCAGACGGACCGCGCGGTTCTTAGATGAAACGTTGCTGGGAGATCAGGGCATTTCGTTGTTTGCCCGAGAGTGCCTGCAGCCGAAACGAGATGTTTTTACGGCCATCTTCCTGGAGTCTTCCCCAAACATATGCTCTCTGGACGATCGCAAGCAGACGAGTGATGGCGCCCCACGTCTCGGCCCATCTCCGGACGCTACCACAGAGATTTGCTCGGGCCGGAGCCTCGAACTTCTCGCCAAATACCGCCACCGTCTCACGGATACCGCGATTCATTGGTCCCCTAAACGCACACACACACACACTCACGTCTAAGGACCGGGACATGCGTGTTTGGTCCCTTCACAGAAAAAACTATCGACCTGGAGCATACCCACTGTAACTGCATGCGTGTGCAGTGTGACAGAAGACGAACACCTAGGCACGAGATGACAGGAATACTCCTGACACTCTGGGTGACATGATCCCATCCAGAGTGTCCGAATATTTATGTCACCCCCATCTGTATGCATGAACGGCAAGATGATACGGAAGCACTTGGTCTCGAATCATGTCGCTCATATCGGATGAAGGCTCGATTGACTCTAGGCTCTCATCGGCACCGGGACCTTCTCCACGCCCGTGTTGCCGGGATACCAGGCTTTGTTTTGTAGATCAAGCAGCTGGAGGCGACAATAATCTCCTCCAAACGGTTGAGCTCAAGTTCAGCTGAAGCTCAGCCGAAGCTCGGCTGCACGCCTATTTTTGCGGGTCTGTCTTTATTGAACTTCTTAAGACATCGAGTTGTTTCTCGACGAGCTTCTAGAAGCCGAGGCGTTGACTCGGATGGATCCTCGACCGAGATGCCACACTGAATCAAGTCTGGCGGGCGGGCAAGCCTTCTGAATGGCGTTGACTCCCGCCTGGCGGCCGCACGCGATCGAACCTAATCTAGGAAGAAAAAATGGGGCTACTCAGCCGCCCCCAAAATTATATCATGTTCACGGCAGTGAAGATACCATAGTCAGTCAAGCTAGTGATCCCTAAATTGGCCCCCTCGTCGAAAGGTGCATCTACCTAAGAATATAAAAGGCCCCGCTGAGTACAAAGTCGAAGCCGGCTCACCTCGTCATTCATTAAGTAAACTCTAACCCTTTCTATCTACCCACAAAACGAACCCCGTTCTCTCACCACAACCATGGTTTCCGCATTCGCACTCCTCGCACTCGTCCCAATGGCCTTCGCTCAGATGAATGGCACAAACGGCATTGGTAGCACTCCTCAGCAGCGCAACACCATCTCTGCCCGCCAGGCTCAGAAGATCATCGCCGCCGGTGTCCAGCATGCCACCCAGATCAACGTTCCCCAGAACATTGCCGTCGTCGACCCGTCCGGCTCGCTCATCGCCTTCCTGCACATGGACAACGCCTACCTCGGCTCAATCGACCTCTCCCAGAAGAAGGCCAAGACATCGGTTCTTTTCAACGGACTCAGCTCTGGAGACTTGTACGCCGCTGTGCAGCCTGGAGCACCTCTCTACAGTGCTGAGAACTCGAACGGCGGGCTGGTCACATTTGGCGGAGGGTAAGTGCTTATATGATTCATCTCCTTTACACAAATGGTTAATCGACCCAGATTCCCCATCTACGTCAACGGTCGCCTGATTGGCGGAGTAGGTGTCAGCGGTGGCTCCGTCGACCAGGACGTTGAGGTTGCCCAGTCAGCTCTGACGGCCATTGGCGCATCCGCCAAGCCGTAAAAGGGGGTTTGAACATTGGGATAGCCCGCGAGAAATTCTTTTTCTTTCACTTCGATCAGTGTTTACGCACATTTTTATACCTTGTAATTAGCGTCGAATGGAGCGCCTCATGAGAACGGTTCGAATGCATAGAACAGATAGACGGAGCCTCTCATCTCCGGAGCATAGTGGAAATACCATTATCTACTCGGGCCCCAAGTTGGCCGAGTGTTGAATGTCCTCAAATGTCTCCGCACGGTCCATAGCCTCCACGGCATCCTTGGCTATATCGTTGGTCTTACTGCTGACTCCCTTCATCTCCGCAATGGCTGCGAACCTTTCTTTCCAGAAGTTCCATCGCTCTTCACTGAACTCAGCTTTTCCCTTCCACAGATCACCGCCTCTCCCCGGGTTGCCTTGCTTCCGATCCGTGGGCGTCAGGTCCTTCCTTTTTCTTGCCAAGTTCTTCCCCATGCCAAATACCCATGCTGCCGCTGCAGGCACGAACACGTTGTATTTCTGTGCCGCGGTACCTTCCTCGTCATCCTGGTACTCGTACTCGAGCGCTTGGCGCATCGCCCAAATGGCAAACATGGATCGATCCAGCAAACCCCTGTGGGTTATCTGAGCGAAAAAGTTATTTACATTGGCCCAGGCATCGATCTCGATCTCGAACGCCGTTTGCGTAGGTGAATCATTGTACGCCTCAGAGCATGCCATTGAGAAGTCGGTGAGAGATTTGTAGATGTAGTTGTACCGCTCGTTCCCGGGTATCCTGTGGTTTTTAATCGCAGCAACCAAGTCGACGAAAACAACTCTGTCCTGAGAGCGGCTATCTCCACCGAAATCGTTCTTATGAAAAGGCTTCCGCTTTGCCGCATGAATGATGCTGTACCACAGGTCCATGAAGTTCACATCGTCCAGGTTTTTAGTCGATATCTTCTCGTCGATCGGGGCGAGCAGCCGCGAAGACGCTTCTTCAATGTCGTGACCCTCCTCTGTCGATTCCAAAACAATGGGATAGTATATGCTATCATCCTCTGGACGAAACCATCCTCGAATCTTTGCGATTTCGTCGATCTTGTCGCCTGTTGCTCGCTCACTCGAGACTATCTCTTCGATCTTTCGGTTTTGTTCCTATGTCACATAATGAGCCGTGAAAGCAGTTAGAGAGGAGCAAAGTACCTTGATTCGCGACATAGTGAGCCTGTGTTTTCGTGGTAATACTGACCTCAGATTCGAACCACTAGAGAAGACACAGTATTGTGCCGCTGTTGCGGGAGGTGATGTCATTGCCCCTCCCCACGTGCGACTGGAACCTGCCTAATTGGAGATAACCCACCGAAACTTTCTGTTTTGACATTGAGCCAATCAGACTTGCAACTCCACCAACCAAATCAAGAGACGAAGACGATCACTTCAGGTCTATATACCAAACTGTTGAGACTGCACATCATTACTAGAACAGATACGTTCCGGGCTCTGATGAACTACCTACGATCAAGCACTCCACTTACCCTGTGTACTATCACTATCGCGTCTTGGAGATTGCAATCGCTACAACACAACAGCACAGCAGCGTACTGCAGTGGCAGCGAAGGTGTTTGTCACGAACTGCTGAATAGCGTAATACACTCTGGAAACTCCTTGGTCCTACTGATCGACATTACAATGAACCTCGACGAAATGTCGTTTCAACCGATCGGTTGTGGATCTATCAGCAGGCAGGTCTGTAGCGGGCATATAGCATAGGCGACACTCCTGCTTCCTCTTGAACTTCTTCTCGAGGAAGCTTACCTACGTCTGCAAGAAATCTTTCTCGATTTGGCGTACCTGAGCCTTATCCTGTATGATTCCGAGAACAAGAGAGAAGCTTCTGAAGATAGTTGCGTAGTCACGACAGATCTCTATAACGGCATTCATCGTGTTAAAATCTTGGATAGAGTCGGTAAGAATCCGATCGAGGTAACCAACGAGAGTTGTAACGTAGCGCAGCAACTCAGCTTGCTGCTGCATCTCGTGCGGCGGCCAGATCTTCGTAAGTGCCACGAACAACTTCGCATTACCATCCCTAAACCGCTTATGGAATTTTTGCGCCGTCTCAATTTTGTAGGTGCACGATGTGGATGTCTCGGTGCAAAACTGCGTAAACATCCAGAGAGAAGGAATGGCGACTGTCTGTCCGGGCTGTTGGATGATGGCTATGCCGTGCTCGAGGCACGTAAAGGTGTCCAGAGGCGCATCGCTGGCAACTACTTCTTCGTAGTTCCTCAAGACTTTACCACGGTTGCCAAAGAGAGGCGGATATGCGATCCATATTTTTTGGCCCGTCAGCAATGTGGACATGTAGTAGTCTTCGTGGTATATAATCCCAGAGAAGTCCTCAGCTGGGGATACATCCACCTCAAGCCTTGTGTGGTAGAGCACGCCTTCAGCTTTGAGGCTGAATTTGTTGGAAGGAATGCTATCGATTGTAGCAGAGTACATCTCGAGGATAGAGCCAGGCTGTCGGTACGCAGGGTTATCGATGTTTTTGAGTAGCCCCCACGCAGCTCGAGCGTCCTGCTTGGTCGAGCCAATAGATGGCTCAAAATAATAGTCGCCCTTTTTGACATCTGCAGCTTCATTGAATGCATCTTCATCATCTATACCGTCAGTCATGGGAATATCAGCGCCGGGAGCCTCGGCGTCGGCCATGTCGAGGTCGGCATCCTCGATGTCCGTCATATTGTCGTCGAATATCCCGTTGTGAATTTTCTGGAAGTCTGTCAGAAGAGCATGTTTGACCTGGTCTACATCAGAGAGTGAGTCAAAGAGAGGTTTATCGCTAAGAAAAGGCGATTCTTCTTTCTTGGGCAAAGCGACGAAGCCGCTCCTGCGCGTCTCCTCTAGTTGTTTCTCGTCCAGCGAGTGAATGTGTCCAGCATGGGCTACCTTATATATGGCTTGAGCTACAGGATCTGTGCTTCCGTCGACCAAGGCCATAATGTCAACCAGGTCCTGGTTGTGGAGTGCGAGGTTGGTGGGTCGAAAGCGGTCCATCGTGGCTAGTGGCTAGGTAGTGGCTGAGTTGGAGAATGAGTAGTTTGGAGATTAGATAGTTAGTTAGATAGTGTTGATGTGTTTCTGGTTTGCATGATAGACAACGAGGCAATTGGTAGATACAGGTGTTGTGACACGTCTGGAGGGCATGCATCGTGAAAGATGTTAAACTGGAGTTGCGTTCATTGAGGAGTTGACCGAACATTGTACGCAATAGTAGACGCAGACATGGTCGAGGAGGCCTGCGCCAACAATGCCGTGGAGTCAATGAAAAGCGTCAACTCGCGAAACCATGCGTATACGGAGGGTTAACAACGTTTTTATCCTGTGCAGATATGTGTAGGCCAAACAAAGGAATATATATCTTTCGTATTCTGTTGCTCGAAACATGTTGCTCTAGATAATGTCAGTGGGAATAAGACAGGTCGCAACGACTGCTGGTTTCAGTGCACGACCGCATGCCATGAGCCTACTATCCCGCAATGACCGCGCAGTCCATCCACGATGGGCATGCTGACAGTGCGCCAATGGCGGAGGTGTCGGAGCGCTGTTGGGTGGGGTGGTGATTTGGTGATGGGCACCAGCCACAGGGGCGCAACGCTCGCGCCAAGCCCCGGCTAATAGTGCGCCCGACACACAAAGCCCGCAACCACGCAAATTAACAGCCAGGCCTCCGACGACAACCCCACGACTAACACGACAGGTATTGCGCCAACACCGTCAACATGCGTACCTACGACGATTCCTTCAGCGGTCAGAAGATCTACCCCGGCAAGGTGCGTCCCGCCGGCGCGCGCCCCAGTCCCTGTTTCCTCCGCCACACATGTCGCGACTCCGTACCGCGCACGCACGCAACACCCTACACGGCCGGCACATGATGGCGGAGGCTACGAGGCCGCTGCAATTGACGGGCACGGCGCTGACGGTTACAACAGGGCAAGCTCTTCATCCGTGGTGACAGCAAGATCTTCCGCTTCCAGAACGGCAAGACCGAGTCCCTTTTCCTCCAGCGCAAGAACCCCCGCAAGATCTCATGGACGACTCTGTACAGGAGGATGCACAAGAAGGGCATCTCTGAGGTTAGTCCGCACCCCGGGCATTGAAGGGCCTGGAGAAGGCAGCAGAGGCACACGGCATGACATCACGTCGCGTCTCGAGCAAAGTGGCAGCATTGGCCTTTGAGGAAGACGCAGAGTGGTTCTGTTGTTGCTGCTGCTGCTGCTGCTGCTTCTCTCCGGCTCTTCCGGCCCAGACTCACTCACACACACTTGCATACCACGAGAACAGCGCTAACTGGCATCGCACAACAGGAGGTTGCCAAGAAGCGTACCCGCCGCACAGTCAAGCACCAGCGTGCCATCGTCGGTGCCTCTCTCGACGTGATCAAGGAGCGTCGCAGCCAGCGCCCCGAGGCCCGCGCCGCCGCCCGCACCGCCGCCATCAAGGAGGGCAAGGAGAAGAAGGCCGCTTCCGAGTCGCAGAAGAAGGCCGAGAAGGCCAAGTCGGCCGCCGCCGGTGCCCGCGGTCAGGCTTCCAAGATCCAGTCCAAGCAGGGCTCCAAGGGCGCTGCCCCCAAGGTCCAGGCAAGGACCCGCTAAAGCGGCTGTGTGCGTTGTGGATCGCGGAATATGTACGTGGCATGACTGGGGTTCTGGCGGATTTTCGGTGTGACTCGGTGTTCCTTAAACTCTTTCTCTTCCGATAAATCAACCGGGGAAATGAACGGGATGGGATGATGGTCTACATCTTTCTGGACCGGTGTGTCGGCTTCTACCCATTATAGGGTCCGGCGTCGCCATAGGGCAAAAATGAAATACCTTGTCCTCACGAATGTTATGACGCCCCCGTCCTGAACCTGTATAGTACGTGCGTCCACACTAGACAACCCTGTGCTGAAACGTCATGGAACTTGCAGCGGCAGCACCAGCAGCACCCGCAACCGAGGAACGTGTAGCCGAATACCTACTGATTTTCACAAATTATCCCAGTCATCGTCACCCTCCCATCGCCATCACCATGCATGTGCAACCATATTCAATGTTTACCGAGACTTGTTCAGAATTATCGTATACAATTACCACTCTGCAGCCCATGCTTTGCATCTGCAAGCAATCACTAATACCCCCGCCCCATCCCGCATTAGCTGATGACCAATTAAAGCAACGCTGTCTAACAGGTACTGCAAAGCCACAAAGCAAACATTAGCCTAGGGCTATGGCTCCTGCTGAGTGAACGCCAGAATGCGGTGAGTGCCTCTCAATAGTGTGAAAAGAAATTGGGCCAGTCCGTCATGGCAGGATCGGCAAGTCGTGGTAGGCTCCAGGGAGAGGGAGTCGTGTCAAGGGAGAGAGATGCTCTGGGAATAGCTGTTGCGAATATCGTGGAGTAGACTCAGCCAATGGTACAAACGTAAATACCCAGCCGTGGAATGGATGCCTGGTCAGCATGTGGTCCAAGCATGCAGAGAGTACGATGCACCGTGCATAGCACATTCATGCTCTCCTACCCTCTAGATCATGTCTCCTGTGTTCAGCAGCGTCCTAATCGAGTACTTCCAGCATTGTAGCTTGCTTTTCGGGGTCTTCGACTAACATGCCTCGAGCCCTACAGACGTCCTCTACGATATCGACGACTTTGCGGAAACTCGACGCTGCACCCCGCGTTTGTGTGAATCGAGCAAGACACAGGTTGGCACGACGACCATGCTCCAGGACGACAAAGAGCTCGATGGCGAAGTGTACTGGCTTGATTTTAAGGTCTAAGAGATCATGATAGTCAGTATGAAGTTTGCATAGAACCACGACAGAGAAAGTGCAGTTACATGATGATGTGTGCTTGGCATCTAAACGCTCCACATCAAAGCGGTGGTTTTGCAAACACCACGCACTAAAGACAAATCCGGAACGAGATTGATACTTACGGTTACTCTTGTCAACGCGCGCGTTGATCACGTTGGTGCGGCGGTCGAAACTGACGTCACGTACGCCAAAGCGCTGCCAGTCCCGAAGGAGGCGGACCAGGTCCTGTCGAACTTTGCCGCGGCCGATATGGAAGCAGAGAGTCTTGCTTGCAGGCTTGATGTGCAAGAAGCGGGAAAGCCAGTTCATCTGCACCTCAGGGGGGCCATTACGAGTAACGTGGTCGGCATTTTCCGAAAGAATAGACGATGAGCTGAAGTTAACTACTCGCAGTTAGCCTGGTATAGGAATGCCATCTCAAGGGTTGAAGAGCACTTACGCGCAAGTTCCATAGGGCCCCTGGCCTTTGTCTCTTTCTTCCTGCCAAACAGCCCGAGGAAACCCTTACGTGGTGCACTGTCACTCTTAGGAGTAACTGTTTCAGTGCTGCGCATTGGAAATTCACTGGCGTTGCTACACACCGATTGCTTCGTGACATGCTTTGTAAACTCGGCCCCGGAGACTTGAGCCGGGCTCTTGATACGATCATCGAGGCTCTGCCATGCTTCGGGAATCTGGAGAGGCCCAGCCGATTTCTTCTTGCGGATCTGAGCTTCGGGGGGCTCGGCATAATGATCCTTCTCCTCCACATTTCGACGGAACCATGATGATTTCTTCTTCTTGATAGTGTTGTTATTCTCTTGAGGGGGAGCGGCGTTACTTGCGCGCGCTGCAAGTAGGTCGTTTTGGACATCGTGGTACGAGCGAACGGAACCATTTGTGACTGGTCCTGGCCATGCTGCAGATAATCCATCGTCCAAAGCCTTGGATGACAAGCTAGCTCCGCTACGTTTACGAATGTTGAGAGGTGCCACATGGTTTGGTGACGGGTCGACAACTCGAATAGTTCCCTGAGCAGTAGCTGCGCGATGAGTCTGTGGCCTAACAGGATCAGTAACAGCTCGAGTGTTAGCTTTGTACTTCTCAAACCCATCTGTTCCATCGGTCTTGACCTCCTCCGGAATTGCTTGCAAGATCGCTGGGTGTTCCGGAGAACGCGCAGGAGCAGAGACTACACGCTTAGTGTTGGGCGGAGGGAGCAGAAGGCGGTCGAGATGTTCCAGGACTTGATTGAAGTGCTCAGTACTGCCGTCGTCTTCAGTGAGACGCCGTGCAATATCCGCCCGGGTTTCAGCCAGTTTGCGATGCAGGAATGTGTTTGGTGTCTCATTTGGGAGTGGCGGAAGTGGTCGGGTTGCGAGCATTGCCTTTGTTTTGGGGGTGACAATTGTGCTACCACCCGAGTCTCTGTTTGAGATAGAAGTAGGAGGAGTGTCATACTGAGAGATGGAGCCCTCTTGGAAAGTTTCCGCGCCGGTTGTACAGATACTAGAGCTCATGGAGGAACGGTTGAAGGCTTCTTCCATGACCCTTCCGAGCTCAGTACTGACTTTCCTGGCCTCACTCTGGATGTACTTGGTTGGGCTTTCGGGTCCGCGGAGTCTCAGGCGTGGCAAAGCTGAAGCTCCTGGAAGGCGCGACTTGATCCGATGAGCAGTCGATGGCTGGTTCTTGACTGATCGAACAGACGATCGATATGAACCAACAGACCCACGACGCCCATCACCGGAGTTGGACTGTACCGGAGAGTTCACACGTGTACTGTAGTCAACAGTGCTAGTAGTGGCAGCTGAAGAACGGCGCTCACGCAGATGGGAGAAACTTACGCCTCGTCTGCCAAGGCCTCCAGGACGAGCGAGGACGGGTGGACTGCTTGCCCAGTGCGAGCTTCCAAGCGTGGAGTGTGAACCAGATCGACCAAACGCAGAACGCTGAGACGGAGTGCTTCGCTTGGAAGAACCGCGAGAGACTACAGAGTGCAAGGCTTGCTTCCGCAACGAAACACCTGTGGGATGATCCATAATTGCAACTGGACGTGGCCTTCGATTGCAGTTACCAATACCGCGGTCAAAAGCTGCGTTCTGCAGGCCAGGGGTGCCAGGTACAATCGGCTGCTTTGACGCACGGAATGGATCGTAGCTAGCCTCAGAAACCGGAGAGTCGTAAAAGCTGTGCTTCGAGTACATGTGTTCATTGTTAAGAATCGAGTAGCCGGAAGGGGATCGCTTGTGTTTGCTGGAAGGCAACTTCTCGATGTCTTCACTGGTAGGCGGATAGCGGGCGTTATGATGATGATCGCTGTTCGAATAAGTGACGGGATGATGAGCACTGGGCTGGTAGTTCTCCAACTGGTCGTCATGATACTTTTTCAGCGCAGAGTAGAAGTACTTCTCCTGGTTTGCTCTAGAAGATTGTCAGTTGGTACGTTGCATCGAATTAACCTTAGGGTACCTACTCCTTGCTAGTGAGACGCTGGATGATGACTCCTTCGTTCTCACTGTGCCACAGTGTGCGCAGGTACCGAAGAATGTCGCGGTTGATGGTTGTTCGTTCGAGAGTCTCCCAGCTTGCAATTGCTGGCAAAGGCCCAGCCCAGTGGTCCGTAGAAGTGTTCTGTCCGACGAATCCCAACTCCTTGCTGTATTTGCGCATGAACGGATGGTGCCAAATGTCGTCTAGTCCGATGCGGCGTAAGGGGTCAGGAATTAGGATCTTCTTGATGAGATCTTGCGCTTCATGTGAGATGTTGTCGGGCATGATGTAATCACCTTTCTCAATTGCACGGAAGAGATACTTGAGATCCCTGTCCTCTCCCGAGTAGTTGAAGGGTGGAGTGCCCGTCAGCAAGACATAGAGAATAACACCGCAACTCCAAACGTCGGCTTTGGCACCATCATACGCAGTAGTCTTGATAACCTCGGGTGCTGCATAGTGAGGGCTCCCACATGGTGTAGTCAGCTTCTTTCCTGCAGGCTGCAGCGCCGCCATACCAAAGTCGACCAACTTGACAGTCATGGTATCCCGGTCCAGCAGGATGTTCTCCGGCTTGAGGTCACGGTGGTGTATGCTGATACGGTGGCAGTATATCAAAGCCGCGATAATCTGTCGGAAGATATGCACAACGTGAATTTCGATCAGACCGCCCTGCTCGTGGATATATGTGAAAAGCTCGCCGCCTTCGACAAACTCCATTATAAGGTAGCTGCAGCACGTTAGATGGAGAAATAGAGTCAGATAACACAAGGCACTTACAGCTCATCTCGGTTCTCCCAGATGTCGTATAGACGCACGATATTGGGATGGTCCAACAGCTTCATGATGCAAATCTCACGCTCCAGGCCAAAAGGGATGACCTTGCCACCAGGGTACAGTGTAGGATCACTCTCGGCGCTTTTGATGAGATTGGCCAGACTCAGGGCTCGCACCTTCTCGGCTGTTGCTTTGGATATAATCTTAGCTGCACCATACTGTCCCGTTCCGCTGTGACGGACAAGACGAACGCGCGAGCATCCGCCACGACCGATGGTTCTACCCAGCTGCCACGGACCGATGTGCGTCTTCCTGCGGCGGGTTGTGTTGGAGGCGTTGGTGCTGGCATTGGAGACAGCCGAGTCGCGCTTGGAGTTGTGGGGACGGGGCTCGTGGCTCATAACGGCGGAGATGCGTTTGTTCTGTGGGGTCGATTGTTGCTCGGCGAGTGTCGTGTCTGAGAGAACCGACTGGGGGCGGGGGCGCTGCTTGGGTGGAAGGGGTGGGACACGGCCGTGATCGTGGTCGTGGTCGTGCTTGTCAGCGCAGTATTGCGTGTGCGTGTTTTCGTTTGCGCGGAGAGAAGCATCCCCAAGGACGCGTCGGCGTGTCGGCGGGCGCCCATGGTGGTCGGGATCCATGGTGGGTGAATGGCGAGGCAGTGAGCAGGAATATGCTGAGATAAGAGCTGCACGGGATGTGGAGCGGCAAGAAGCGGGCGGCGTGGCCGTGGAGGCTGAAGTTGGCGTGGTTGTGCTCTCGAGTGGCGTCTAGGCCATGGCTTGGGCGGCGGACTGTTGTTTTGCTGTTTCTGTTCTGTTGCTGCCGCGACTGACGGCGAGCAAGAGGGAGCGGGTGAGATGCAGGGAGCAAGATGAGACCGGTAAACGAGGGGCGGCTAGCTGTGCAAGTGCAATTGAAACTACCCAACGCCCAAAAAGCTAACAAGTGTCTGATGCGTGCATACAATTGTCAGAGAGAGCAGTGGAAGCAATGTGGAGGGAGTAAAAACGCAGGGCGCAGGTCCAAGAGGGCACGGGCGCGGGGGGGGGGGGGGAAGGGGGGGGCAAGGGGGGGG
>WODD01000219.1:206081-236735 GCA_019775935.1 Neoascochyta sp. HWLR27
GAACCCTGCCAGAAACACGAGCAAGAGGGAACCAGGCCTCGTGAACCAGCAGGAGCGTGTGTCATGTCCTCTTTTGGGGCATGCTCACGGCCATCGAGGCCGCAGGCCCCAAGGAATGCACAAAGGGCGGCATGGCGAGAGACGCTGTCTGGCGTGTTGACCAAAACAACGCAGCAGGAATGGGTTGACCAGAGAACAACAGAAATGCAGCGATCATGACGGAAAAAACACGCGAGCAAAGAATCCGCACCTACCTACCTACCTACCTACCTGCTTCCATTCGGTGGCGCTACCTGGGATGCTTGGTCATGACACTCTCTCTAGCCGTCGTGTCTCTCCCTGCCCGAGTCGTCCTTGCAACTCTCCACCATCACGACAACACCAGCCGCACGGCGTCGCATGGCCAAAAAGTACCATGTAATCCACTTGGAGCAACAAGCCTGTGTGCCGACTGACGGAAGAGGAGCAGGCAGCATGCAGTCGACCAGGGTTCAGTGGGTAGAGCCAGCATTGCACGCACGTGGGATGGTGGGCAGAGCTCGGAAGCTAGCATTATCAGTCGCCTACCTACCTACCTTCTGTATATCATCACATCTCAGGACGCCGTCGACATGTCGTCCAGGTAGAAACGGGGCCGAGTCGTGGCGGGACGGCGTGTGGGGTGGGGGCGTGTCGATCGCGAGCCGATCTGAAGCCATGGAACCTGCCGAAAGCCCCACCAGGTACATGGGTTCGACAGACTGCAAGCAGCCGTCCGAGCACACAACCTTAACGCATCCTCTTCTCTTTCTGGAACACACTGCATCTTCTCCGCCGTCGCTTTTGGGCCAGCGACATGCTCCGCATCACCGTCATGGTCACGACATGGCAGAACAAGCTTGCTTGGAAGAACAACGGTCGTATCCTAGTATTGGCCTCGGTCGCACCTTTTATCCCCTATATGCCTATGTCTCGGTTCTGATGCCACACACATGTCACCGAGCGGGTGCTCATCATAAACATTACACCCTTGGACGCTTCTCCATGTCCGTCCCCGCATCCGCATCCGCGTCTATGCGAATGCGAGCAAGCCGTCCATGGTCGCAAAAGCAAACCTTTCCGCATACCTGATACATCTTCCAAAACGCACAAGAGAGGTATCCGCCCCTAAGCCAACAAAAAAAAAACAAGCAAACAGCCAGCAACAAGCACGCTCAACAAACGCCTGATAGGATATATCCGATGCTCCAGGGTAGTCCGAAACAAAACTCGACAAAAAAAGGACTTTACACATCATAGCTCAAAACCGGCACAGCAAAGGGTGCGTTTCTGTCAAAACAAAACGCCCCAAAGCTGGAAAAGTGTCTGGGGGAAAAAGGTATTTAATACAGAAGAAGTGAAGTGGCCTTTGGGCACGAGACGGCGAGCGTGCTTATGAGCGAATGGCCTTTGACTCGATGACCTCTGATTTGTGGTCGGGGGAGTGGCTCTCTCGCTTGGCGTCGTCGCCAGAGGCAGTCACTTTGCCGCAGCCTTTGACGAGAATATGGCGCTGGGTATCAAGTCAGTAAAAGGAACAATACAAAGTGCGCGAGTGCGGTTGACGTACCTTGAGCGCATCCTTTCTCGAGAAGCTCTTGTCGCAGTGGTTGCAGGGGAAGGGCTTGACAGCAAGATGGATCCTCTTGTGTCGCTTCAGATCGTGGTTGCGGTTGAAGCTCTGCGGGCACTGGTCACACTTGAACGGTCGGTCGTTGGCGGCCGCTTGCTGGTGAGGCGCATGTCCCATAAAGTGCGGCATGGCTGCCGCGTGCCCACTGTTGAAGCCAGGCATCATGCCCGGGTGGACACCGACCAGCGCCAGCCCACCGTTGGGGTTCTGAACGTTGGTGAAGACGGGTGCTGGACCGGGAGCGTAGGCTGAAGCGGGCCGCTGGTAGGGGTAAGGAGACTGGGCGGGGTTGTTGGAGGGTATCGAGCCTTGTGAGACTGCGGGCGACATGCGGGGCATGGAGCTTCCCGCACTGATTGGGCTGTGGCTCTGCTGCTGAGTGGGCGAGGGGCCTGTCGGGTAGGGGAAGTTTGAATGTTGAGGCGTCCCTGATGACTGGTAGTTGTAGGTGGGAGTGGGTGGGTGTGGTTGCCGGAAAGAATCGTGAGATAGCGCAGGCGACTGCTGGGGGGCCGAGGATGACACGGGCGTCTGTGTGTTCATCATGTGGTGCGTCTGCTGATGGGTGGGCATGTTGGGCGCGTTGGAGGATGGCGTGAAGGGCGGCAGTTGGTGGTTCATTTCGAAAGGTGGCGGATTCAGCCCTTTACGCAGTGAGTCTTGGTGGCCAAACTGACGGTCATCGCGCAGGGGAGCGAACATACCTCCCCGAGGTTGAGCATATTGGTTTTGCTGCTGATGAGCGGGCGGGTAGCCGTAGTGGGTGGACCCCTGCGTAGGCGTGGAATACATGTAGTTACCGTTTGGGTAAGCCATGGTTGTGGAGCTCGCGCTGCTTGTCGATACACCCGACGAGGGGCTCAGGACATCACCGTGGATGGTGTTTGGCGGAGTGAGCAGGTTACCAACGCTAGCGATGGTAGTTGGGGCTTGCGACGACTGCGAAGCAGAGATGGTGTGGTGGAAAGGGTACTTGTGCATGGGCGGAGGAGGAAGCTCGAAGCTACCCAACTGAGCCGCGTGAGGCCTCCGCTGCGCAAAGCTAGGGGCACCCATGGGGTCAGACCCAGGATGCATGGAAGCCGGGTGAGCCACAGCAGCAGCCACGTTGGCGGTTGTGTCGCGGTAGGGTCCTGATGACCTACCCGCTTCGGAGGATGGAGGAGTGGGAAGAGCCTGCAACTGTGACGCTGCAAAAGGCGGAGAAGAGAGCTGGGCACCTGGCCAATACAGTCCACGTGAAGAGTGAGAGGTATCCACGAAGGGCGAGCACGGCGGGCGGCAACCCACTGGCGTCGTGTGCGTGTGTGTGTGAGTGCGAGAGAAGGAGGTTATGTGTGTGTGTGTGTGTGAACGGTAGGTTTTCTAGTCGAGAGGGACAAGGTGCTGACGGAGTGCAGGTGGTGGAAGGGGAGGGATCTTGTAAAGGGTTACGGCCGGCAACCTAGTGTGCTGTTGCTTGCAGACGGCGATCCAGTGCGCCGAGGCCTGATGATGGTGCTTCAGTGGGCGGACGGCTCTAGCAACGGTACCTGCGCTGGTTCAGACGGACGGTAATACCGAGCAATGCAGGCCTGGCCGAAAGTCTTCTAGAAAGTCTCAGTTGCTGCGCAGTATCAGCGGTGTTTGACGTCGCAGGCCGAGGCAGGAGGGCGTACAGAGGAGCCAAAGCAGAAGGCTGTGGCACTGTGGTGACGTCCAGGGCAGCGCGTTGGGTAGGGCCCGGTTTCCTGGTTGCGCAGACGGGGGCGGTGACACGAGCTGCGAAGAGGGTAGCTTTCGGTCAAGGCGATGATGGCGGAGGCGTTGGGAGGCGCTGGTGGGCGCTGGGGGGCGCTTAGGTGACGGGGTGACGGAGTGGACGAGGGACCACTGCAGCGGCGTTGCGGGATCTGGTGCTACGGGAGGATGGAGGATGGAGGGATGGAGAGGGGGGGAGAAGAAGAAGAAGAAGAGGAAGAAGAGCAAGCTGCGGTGAGGCGTGTGGTGTGGTGATGCGGTGATGTCGTGAGGCGACGCGAGGCTCTGGGTGGGCGTGGTGGGCGGCGTATGGTGGAGTTTGAGGCGTGGGGAGCGGCGATCAGGCCGTGTTAAGCTCAGAGGGCTGTGGGAGCTAGTAGGGAGCGGATGGCGGAGAAGGCTGGAGGGCTGGAACGTGTGTGGGCCAGAGAGTTATGTTCCGCGAGCAGGTGGAGAGGGCTAGGCGGGCACGTATATGTAGGGGGACTAAGAGGGTCAGGGTTGGCGGCATCGCGTGGCTGACTGGCGCAGTTTGGCTTGAGCATGCAGGGCGCAACCAGGCGATAGGGTTAGTCCGAGCGTTGGGGGGGGGGATCTGGATCGGGGAGGGAGATGAATTGGCACGAGAGCAGGGCTCAGGTGAGCGAGCGGGAGCGCTATGCACGGGGGCACTTTGACACATTGAGGCATGGTAGACGAGGCACGGCAGACGCAAAAGCGACGAATGAAAAATAAAGCATACGGTTTGGGCCTGGTTTCGACGCGGAGCCGGGGGGTTGGAGTCGGAGCTGCTGGCGTGCGGGACGGCTTGAACCAGCACAGCGCAGGCACTGTCGCCAGCGGCGGGCCGGGGAGGGCGGGGAGGGGGAGCGCAGGGAGCAGGGCGCAGGGAGAGGGTGTGGCATTGTCGTTGTCGTTGTCGTTGTCGTTGTGATTGTGGCCATGGTGGTGGTCGTCTTCCTCGTCGTCTAGTCGTCGAGCCGTCTAGTCGTCTCGGTGGTACCCACAGTCGCCGTGTGTGCCATGGCATGCGGCTCCTCCTGACCCGACGTCGCGGCACAACAAGAGACAGACAGGACGACGACGATGGGAGGCCCAGACAGGACAGACAGGGCCCAGACAGGACAGACAGGGCCCAGACAGGACAGGGTGACAGGGAGACGAGCCATAGCCATCGTCCCATCCCATCCCATCCCATCCCATCATCATCGGGTCGAGCGCCAGCCAGCCCAGCCGACTAGCGGCTACGAGGTGAAGGAACTAGCGCACGGGCCCGCTTCCAGGCCTGGCCCAGCCGACTCCAACTCCAACAGTACAAGCTCCAGCTGCAAGCTCCAGCTCAAGCGCAAGCGGCGCCCACGTCGCCGCTCGCCGCCTTTACCTCTGCCTTTGTCATGGCCGTCGGCGAGCGGCCCAGCGGTCCAGCGGTGCAGCGGCGCCTCAGCGTCTAGCAGTGCTGATCTCCCTCGCTGCAGCGCGGGCTAGCGGCGCAACGACGTGAGTAGGTACCTGGAGCTGGAGCTGGAGCTGACGACGGGCAGAGGGAGAGGGCGCTAGCCGAGAAGGAGCAGCAGTGCGAGAAGCACATGAGCGTCAAGCAGTACCGGCAGCGCAGGCGGTGGATCGACTGGCTAGCGTCCGTTGCTGCGCTGCGTGCGAGGGGTCGTGTGGGCTGTTGTCTGCGCGTCTGGCGTCTACCGGCCAGGCAGAGGAGCGAGGCGAGGGCAGAGACAGGCGAGCGGTGACGTCTAATTTTAGCGGCACCGGTAATAGGTGAGTGGGTAGTAGGTAGGTATTGAAAGCTGCGGCGCGGCGCTGCATGGGCCATGGGTCCTTGAAGGGCCTTGGGCCGTCAGATGGGCGGTCGTGACCTCGTCTCTCGCTCTCGCAACGCAGACAAATACCCATCGAGCCGGCGCGTCCCCCGGTAGGCCTCATTTCCAGACGGTCGCACGGCGCCTGGGTTGCCACGTGGAAGGGCTCTGGCGGTGCCTGGCTGGCACAAGCACCATGTCGCCTCTGCCCACTGCCCATGCCCATGCCCATCCATCCATGCCATGCTATGCCCATGCCCATGCCCACTGCTGGGCCGGCGAGCTGACGCTGACAGCTGCGCTTGTGCTTGTACGAGCTGCTGACAGCTGCCGTGGCTCTCGTCTGTCTGTCTGTCTGTCTGTCTGTCTGTCGCCGTTGCCGTTGCCGTCTAGATTATGCGGCGGGGGCTGCTCGACTCGAGTAGGCTGCTGCTGCTGGGAGCGAGGAGCGGCGTCTAGGCGAGAGAGGGCGTGCGGGTGCCAGCGCCCTCCCAGAGCCCTGGGTCGACGAGTCGAGCCAGCGCGGCAGACAGAGAGCGAAGACGAGGGGGCGGCGAGGGGGCGTCGATCGAGTGCCGAACCCGCCAGTGCACTCGCACACTCGCACCCACCAGCTTCTCTGCTCCGTTCTCTGCTGTACCTGCCGTCCCGCCAAGCCCCCAATCTCACACGCTCCAAGCCCTTACCGGCCCTTTTCGTCAGCGCGCTTGTTTGCTGCCCATGGCGCGCATCACCCCCATCGCATCCTGCACCGCGCTATTGCCCTCGCTCTCGCGCCAGTTTGATTAGGTACTTGTCCCCTGGCCTCCGTTGTCGCCGCACTCGCACACGCACACACAGACGGCCCTCGCCTTATCCGTACGTACGTACGCATCCTTCTGCCCAATCCCATACCCCGCCATCCGTCATGCTGCAGCTGCAGCTCCCATCACCCGCAGCCCGTCAGGCTCGCCAGGCGCGTCAGGCCCTGCGACGTGCTCGCCGACAATGTTGCATAGACGGCCGTGGCCATGGCCATGGGTGTGGACATCGTCGCCGCTCGACGACGACGACGACGACGACGCCCACGGCCGCCCGCCTGCCCGCTCCTACATGGGCGGGCAGCCACTCGGGCGGCGTCCTCCGCATCGCTGCGCTAGGATCTTGCCCGTTTCTTACCCAGATCTTTTGCGCCAAATAGACGTTCGGAGTGCCCGTGTCCCCACAGCCGGCGCCGTGCGCTGCAGCTGGTGTTTGACACGCTTACCGCCCTAGCGTTCGCACCATCCGCCCCGTCGACGCCCGCCCCGAAGGCTCGGGTTGCCTCGACCGTCGCTCTGCTCGAGCCCAGCCAGAAGCCTCGATGCTTGACGCTTGACGCTTGACGCCAGCCGCTTGACGCTTGACATGCTCGCCTGGCGCCCACGTTGCGAGCCTTGCCTCTTGCCACAGCCACCACGCAGTTCCTGAGCGCTGTTTCACCTGTGCCAGTATGCACCCCACACTCGCTCGCCAAACCGCGCCAAGCACCTCGCCTGCTCGCCTGCTCGCCTATCCTCTGCCCTGCACTGCTGCGCGTATCACCACCCACCCACCGGCGCCTTGACCGGAACACGTCTTCCTTCTCTGCACTCCAATTCCATCCTGCCCCGACATTGCGTCAGAACACCCTCGCTCGCCCGTGTCCTCGACGACGACCCCTGTCTGCCCGCTCGCCAACCTACCGAAGATACAAATGACGAGGGTAAGGGTGAGGGTGAGGGCGCTGCCTGTCTCGGCACCTGCTACTCCTGCATGACGCAGCCCACCAGCGCAGGTAGGCACTCTTTCCTTTTTGCGCGCTACGCTAGCTCGTCGGGCCTCGCCAAACCCTGCCCTCTCTGCCTGCGTGCTAGATTCAACGCACGTTTGGACCGCCACCCGTCCCCATCGCTTCCAGACGACCCAACCTAACCTCACCCTCAGGCCTCCCAGACTGCCCTCCCCCGATTCTGCTGATTGGGCTTCGTCACCACCGCTCCAGACAAGACAACCACCCAGCCTCGACAACCCTCGCCCTTGTCGTCGCCATGCCGCGGAGCTCTCCAAAGCTTGCCCGCGCCCCCTTAGCGCTCCTTACTTGCTTTGCTGTGCCATTGCTGCAGGGGGTCAATCTGCTACTGCTTCGAGTGGAGCCTTGCACCACTCAACGTGTTCATCCTCATCACCCGAAAACTCTACATGTGCGACTGTACCTGCGTCAGCGAGCAAACAATCAAAACACCACCGCGTGTGGCGGCCGCCAGCGCCAGCATAAACTCCACCCCCGGAGATCCCGTTGATCGTTTCGACGCGTCCCTCTCCATTCCCCAACCGAGCCCAGCATGATTATCGTACCCGCTTGGCTTGACGCCATCAAAGCCATCCCGTCTGGTTCGTGCTGACCCAGGGACGCCCCAGCACCTCCAAGCATCCTCCGTCCCCAAAGCTTGATGCCCTTACGGCGTTCCCTTCTGGCGGCCGTGCTGCACATGGGCATCCCCGGCATGCTCACCACAAAGACAAAGCACTGCCCCCCTGCACCACTCATGCCTTTTCATTGTGCGCGCGCTTCGTCCACCATCCAGCCCGGGTACGAGATGAGCGGCACTCGACCACAGAGGGACCAATTGCACCCGTCTGACACTCGACTGTTGTCCGTGTTGAAGCGACAACCAACATGCGACACGCCGCCAATCACACGGCCCTGTGCACGCTTACCCGCCCTTCTTTTGCATCCCATCAACACTCTGTATGGGTCAGGAGGCCATCACTGATCCTCGAGCCGGCATCCTTGGTGATTTGCGTCGCTCGTGACATGGCATGCAGAAAAAGCATGCCCCTCTCCCTCGTTCCGGGACCGTCGCTGAAATTCCTTGATCAGATCCGACAGCCACACTGACCCATTCATCAGGACAGACAGGGTGCACAGAGCCTTGTATCACGTCTTGTCCTTCACCGACGCCCCGGTTTGAAATTAACCTGTCTTGACCCAATCACAAGGCCACCCTGATGAATCCAACAGACACACACTCTCTCGCTTGCTTTGCCTTTCTTTTCCATGGTCCACACAGCTACTTGTAGAGAGCTGACAAAACCCTACCCTACCCTACCCCGACTCGATGCATCTAGTGTGTGTCGGCTCTTGCACCGGTACATAGCCGTCGACTACGGATCAAAGTCCGGACACTGCAGTGTCTCGTCGACGCTTGACAGCGCATGTGCATGCTTTTAGGTCTGGATCATTGTCTCGAACGGCCGCGTGTTGTTAGTTCCTGACCAAGGCACCGCAATCGGGTGTGAGCGAGTTCTGCGCATGCCTGCCGTTTTGCAGCGAGCGGCACTCACAATCTCGTACCTCGCACTCGCACCTCGCATCTCGCGCAGCACTGTTGGGTGCGGCTGGGTGTGTCAAGGAAGCCGAACCTTGTCCTCGTGCTAAATAAAGGTCACCGGAAGTATCTACCATTATCCCCCTTCTGGGCAGTGACACATCAGCAAAGGTGAGCAGACCAGGGCTGACATGTCCGAGGCTGGTTATACTCAGGGTCAACGCGGGAAGGGCATCCATATGGCCATGTCCCGTGAGGCTTTCTTGGGTATCTACTGTTCTCAGTCAGACATACACACATCATCATCATCATTATCCTCTGCTTGCCTTGCCTGTCAGTGACCGAGTGACTGATTCCACTCCCTCCATCCTTTCCCCCCTGCCTGCCCACCTCCCCAATCCAAACCCAACCCGCAAGACCAAGCCAACACGAATGCCCGCCCCCCCATCCAGCCCGCTCGCTTTCACGTGGCAACAACACCTCCCCCAACCGTCTTACCACATACCTAGCCTCACCCCCGAAATGCCCTGTGCGCCCACAGGCAGGCAGCAGGCGCCATGGTCCGCCGTTGCACAACCCCAAGACAGCATCACGGCGCTGTGCCGGATCCGAGGGCGAGGGACGCCGCTGCTGAGACACATGGACTTTACACCCGCAGCCGGCAGCCGGCGGCGGCACACACACACCCACAGACAGAGGGGTGGGGGGGGGCCGCCGTCACACAGTCGTCGCATCGCCAAGTCGCGTAGGTGATGGGATGGGATGTGACGCGACATGCTATTCTTGTCGAGGGAGGGAGGGAGGGGGGAGGGGGGCCTAGGTAGGCGGGGGTGCGCGGGTCGGTGAGGGTGGCGTGGCCTGCGCGTGCGGCGCGAGGAAGGTAGGTAGGCGCTCGGTTTGGATGGCATGGCATGGCACAATAGGGTATGGGTACGATAGGCAGAGTAGAGTGCGGTAAGTTGTGGGGACGAGACAGGGACTCGGGCGTCTTGGTGTAGAGAAAGTCATTTTTGGGCTCGGTTTTGGGCTCGGTTTTGGGCTTGGGCTTGGGCGCGTGTGAGGTGGACGCCTGGCGCGAGGCGAGTGAGGCTGCCGGATGGTGCTTTCTTATCGGTGTCTTGATGGCGCTGGCTGCTCGCGCCGTGGCTGTCTGAATGCCATGATGATGCTGCTGCTGCTGCCGCCGCCGCTGCTGCTATTACCGTTGCTGCGTGGCTATTATGCTACTATTCTTGCGCTCTTGTTCGGGTGGGGATACTAGATGTGAAGCTACAGTGGTGTACTGGTTCCCACGACGAGTGAAATTAGTGGACCGTAAGTGCTTTTGATACGGATTCTCGTGGTTTAAACCGTGATACATTTGACTGGATGAAATTCCCATAGTCCCGACTCGTCCATTAGGTGTGCCTTTGAGACGTTTTGTGGCACTGACCTGATCCTGCGTGTTCCGATTCACCAAGAGCCATGCCATGCTCGTTCTCTTTCCATTATATTATTCGTACTTCTCCCGTCTCGTCTAGACGTCACAAAACACGAGGACATGTGCAGCTATACCTGAGCATGAACACTGTCGCTTTGCTTACATCGCCAACACAGACTGGACGAGATTTTGGTCGAAAAATTTACAGAAGCCGAAAGGAAATACGCAATACACGTGGTGCTCTACGCCAGGCACATGAACATGTTTCTGATCTAGTCCCGTCATGTGTGGCTTAGGTTGAGAAGACGTTCGGTGGAGAGACCAGATTGGACGTGTATGTCTTCGTCTTCATACCGCCTATCTAATCATGTACGCAAACAAACGAACATCTTGTCCACAACAGTTACCCAAAACACACAGACAAAGAATCGATACAACATGGGGTAGCAGAAATTATCTGAGACAGTAGCACTCCAGTGTTGTTGCTGTTAATTAAATAAAGTATTGTACACTGTTCCTTCACCGAGCCATGCCACACCCACCCTCCACTGACCACTCCCTCACTAAACCGCCTCACCAATCCTAACTCCAATTGCATAACTTTCTCCTTTCTCAAGCTCCGACACGCTTCATGATTCAGCCTATAGCGCAGCTAAGCGAGAGACAAGAGGCAGAGTCCCAACGACCGCGTACCAAACGCATGGAACCGCACCGGGTACGGCCTAGAAAGGAAAGTAGAGAATCAGGGACGAGGCGCTGATAACATGTCACAAAGAGGCGAGTGACACAGGTGGTCAATCTGGCATTTGGAACAATTTTGTTTGACTGCTAAAATGGAAAAAGAGTCTTTGCCACTTTGCTTGCTGCTGCTGGTAATGGTTTGCTTTGTACCGAGGCAAAGCCGGGCGGCAAATGGTGCAGTGCATGAATGTCGTCTGAACGGCAAGATTGGAATAGCCCCAAGGGGTATGTTGTTGTTACGCACGCCTGTCATGTGGTTACACACGTCGTTGGGGGCGACCCGTCGTGAACGGGGCGTGAGGCTGGAGTGGTATATGCTGTACGCCGTTTGTTCATCTCAAGCCCACATAACCAGTTTGTAGACGACCGACCTGTCAAGCTCAAATGAGCATGGACATGGACGCCTCATTATAGCACAGCATCCACAGTAGACATGTAACTCTTTGCAGAAAGAACAAGGTTTGAATATTAAACTTGCATTGGAAAAAGCTGGGGTATCTATACGCTGTCGTCGATCAGGCTGATCTACCTCTCGCGATTGGGTATTTGTAATGCTTCTCCATCGTCGTCGCGCTTGCTAATCATACAGCACAAACTCGTGCGTGCTCATTACCACTCCTTCAACTCCACAGTTGCAGTCGCCTTCTTGCGTAGACGCCTACTCCCGCCCCATGTGCCGGCCGACGAGTACCGTCGGACGGGCAGGTCAGAGACGGGAGCCGGTTAGACTCTGCTCGTGTGCGTAGTCCTGCGTCGGCCGCCGCCACCGCGGCCGCAGGTGAGGCAGGAGATAATGATGCCGAAGAGGGAGACGATGGCGTTGATGATGGCCTTGAGACCGGCGGCAATGGCGTTGACAATAGCCATGATGCAGTTGCCGATTGTCCTGAAGACGGACTTGATCTGGGGGCGCGTTAGTTGGGGCTACAAGGGTAAGGTCGGCGGGCGGTGGGCGGGCAACGTACGCAGGAGACGACGGCACCCATTGTTGCTGGTGTGGTATCGAGTGTGGTGGGAGTATAGATGGATGGGTGGATGTGGTGGTGGTGGCTGGGGTCGGAGTTGGTTTTTGTTGTGCGAGGCTTGTTGGCTGTGTTGTGGAATGAGGCACAAGCAAACGGCAGCGCCCTCGCCTTATAACTGGGAGCGCCTGCCCCGGGAACTTGACATTGACGTCACGTCAACAGTGCGGGTTTCTCTCACGAGACGGGTGCCAATTTCCTTTGCAGCGTGATGGCAGCAGAAACGCTCATCGAGCAGGAAACCTGCACTTGATCTGACATTATTTGCTAGGGGTCCGCATGCGGCTGCGATCGCCCGCCAGACGTCTTGGTTTTGGCGCGTTGGCGTGTCATGCGCCACAGCCGGTTTGGCTGCCATGCCGTCATCGCCAGCCTGCCCATCGCTTTTGCTCTCTGCCCATCGCGAAATTGCCCTTCGCCCTCGACTCTTGGGAAAGTTGCCCGCGCAGAGATCGTCGCCAGAAGACTAAACTCTCCCCCTCATTGCGCGTCAAACGCCCGTTATCGTGCCAACCACGGACCCGACCCCCCCTCCAGTACCGCTGCCCTCACCGCACTCGGACGCCGCCATGACCCGCCCTTCCCAAACCTCCTGCCAGCACGACAGCGGTCATCACGCATCTCCCGATCCGGCCATCCATCTCTCCAGTGACGTCGTTGTGGCTCCCCCTCAAGAATCCTCTGCGCTGTGACCCATTGGTGACGCCACGTCGACCAGGGTGCCCGCATCGAGAACGCTAATAGAACAGCTGATAATCACCGCTGGCTGCGTGCTCGGAGATTTTGCCAGGCTCTTGATTACGGATAATTGACAATATCCATGCACCCAGCCCTTCTGCCAGATGAAGTGCAAGTTACTTCATTCAAGCTCTAGCCGCCGTTCCACCAGCCGCAAGCCTAGGATCCGGCGCTGTCAACGCCCAGGTACGCCGACTTTAGCGCTGCGTCTAGATGCACTCCCCAACCCGAGCATTGTAAGCTAGAAAAACAATTCCTCAACAGCAGCGGCAGACCTACCTACATGCCTAGGTATACGACCCACGCCCATCGTATGATTCTGCCGTGTCATGGCGACCCATTCATCGTGCTGTCGTGATCGGTCACCCCGTCAGCCAGGGACAAACTCAATTAACATTGCTCCTGCAACACAAACCCCCTCATGGCGAGGACCCGGCACCAGTGAATGTACCCCTAGCTTTGACACACAGCTCTCCCTTCATAGTCTCCAGCGTTGCGATAATCTCTGCTGCCTGTGGCGGCGTAGGCTTCTTTGTCAAGTCTTTCTGAGGTGACAGCCACGATAACCACGACTTCGTCGGCTGCGACTCTGGCTCGGGCACAGGCTGCGTCTGTGGTAGATTCGGGTTCGAAAACGATGCGCGCAGCACATAGAAGTCGAGGCTGTATGTTGGCTTTGCATACGTTACGCTCAAGCTCGCGGGTCGGTGGACCGGTTCTGAACATCATGTCAGCTTTGGTAGCACAGACAGCGTGAGCAGCCATACCTATCGGCCCACTGGGTCCCTTCACCATCCTAGCCATCGTCTCCTCGAAGACGGTCGCAATCGCGCCTCCGTGGGCGACGCCAGGCCACCCTGCTAACCCTCCCCCAAACCACACCACAGCAACAATCTCGCGCGTCTCTGCGTTCCAGAACGCTCTCTGCACACCCAGTCCTCTTGTGCCGCTCATGCTGTCCAGGAGCCTCCCCTTCTCTGCCTTGCGCCAGTTGAGATCCAACTCCATCCATCCTCTCTGTGCCTTTGTGTCCCCCGCGTCTGTCAGGGCAGTGTCTGAATGCAGACTGTATGATTGTTTCCGTAACGACTGCACAATCTCCAGCCTGTCGAGATCCGAATCTAGCGATGCGAGTATACGTTCGTCGTCGTGCGATCCTGGCACGGGCAGGCCAAGAGGTGCTGCAAAGTGGCGGGCACCGAGGCCGGTCGATATCCCTAATGCAAGAACGCTGCCGTACCAGAGGTATGACCACCGGAACCGGAACCGGGACTGCAGAGGCATCTCAAGGTCACCGCCATGGCGGGGTGACTGCTGGCCCAATCGGCGCGCAGCTCTGAATGGCGTCCCTCGAAGGAATATACGTGCGTGTGGCATTATTATGTACAGAGAAGCAAGTCGTGGTATGAATACGCCAGCATGTGGGCATGGACTTTCACCGAGGCCCAGCTCCAGCTTTCCCAGCGGGATCTAGCGTTAGCGGCTTGGCGATACTGAGTACCGTGTACCGCACTTCAACAAACGCGTCAACACGTGAACGATGTCCGCAAAGCTGGGTAGACTCTTCTTGGAACCACACGGGTACTACTGAGTCGCTTTTGATATTTTTATTCGTCTCCTCCAAGGTTTGTCGGCTTGAATCATCACTGTCCTCTCCCTAAAGATGGAATTAGATGACAATCAGATGGAATATATAGTGTGCTCAGCGACAATCAATCTACTATACTGGTCGCCGGTATCCATTGGACACGGAGAGAATGTTTGGTTCTAGGCAGATGATATGGACCGCAGGTTACAATGTGAATGCAAACATCATGGCGACCTAGTTGTCTCATCATCTGTCTACATTAGCTACAACTAATTAGCTAGTTACAATTAATTAGCTACAACTAACATGCTCAAGAAAGGGAAATACTGGAATACCTGAGATGACTGCAATCGTATGGAAAATTCACAACTTTTTCGTCTTCACTAGTATGGTTTCAAGATAACCCGAGTCTGACATCTCTGCAGATAGTGTGTATCCGCTTGGTAGGATTAGGTCCTCCGCGCTGACAGATGAAGTGTGTGACAAATGGCACAGGTCACAAGACGAGCTCTAAAAAAAGTCCAAATATCAGCTCGTTCATGGATACAAGAAAAAAGCAAACCTATATCAGACGACAGCCCCACACTACCGGAAATGAACAAACCTACACCAGATCCAACGCCATCTTGATCCCAACACCACTCCTTCGGGCTCTAGCACCACGTCCCTCATGTCGTCACCTAGCCCCTGTGCTCAATACTGCCGCAGTCCCCGCACCCTCTTGTCCCACACACCAACACACGCATGTCCTACCGAGTTTGGCCGGCGCATCCACCGATCCTGCGTCCCTGCTGCACAGAAGATCCTGCCGTACCACCGGATCCGAGGCGTAATGTGGTGTCGTACCGATGGGTGAACGGGCTTGCGTGACAAAACGGACCGGGCGCTCCGATTGGCGTTGAGTTCAGAGGCGCTAAGGGGATTGTGTGCACCGACTGTGTGGGTGCGGGTTTCACGGCGATCCACGGCTCGCTGGCGTAATGGGGGGCGGCCCGGAGGGCTGCAGGGCGCTCGTGCGAGCCTGATGTGGATCAGGAGACGAAATTTTAGACAGTGCAGGGGTAAGGGCAGATGAGTCTGGTGTCTGTTGTGTCTGTGCAATGTGAGTAATTGGATCAGGGTCCTATTGTTTCGCATAAGATCAACCAGAGACATAGGAATAATGTACCGAACAAGGCCCGTCAAACATTGACATGGGAGCGGGTGACATTGACTGAGAACATGCTCGTAGCAGTTGGGACCCTGTGATCTACCAGTCCCTCACCTTCTCATACTGCCAAAACAATCCTGTCTGTTCTTGAATGTCGTCCAAAGCAAGCTTCACCGGTGTCTGTGCGCCCTCATCAGGAGTCTTTGTGCCATTACCCTTGGTCATGTCTGTGTTGACATAGCCAGGGCAGCAGCAGTTGATCAGGATCTTACTGCCATTTTCCTTCTCCGCTCTTGCGAGGCTTCGAGTACCCCCAATGAGTCCAGCTTTCGAGACAGCATAAGCTGCGCTCGGGAACCCGGCTTCTTTCTCCCTACCAGCTTCAACTGCAGAGGCAAAGTCTTTCATGATGCTTGTTACATCCGCCTCGGTCTTGGATGCAAGGAAGCGGTTCCTGACCTCTTCAGAGTACTTCTTGAGGTCTCCCGACATACTGGCCACATTGACGATGCGTCCTGTAGGCTTAAGGAGAGGGAGAAAAGCGTGACACGCCTCAAGAGTGTTGTAGTAGTTGCATCCCAAAGTCTTCTTGACAATGTTGGAATCTAGTGGCGATATTAGCAAACCGTCAATTCATTTTGAGTTGACCGTACGCACCGAACCCGTCTAGTGCAATGCCCGCGTTGTTGATCACGAAGTCAATACCGCCCTCGTGCGTTTCTTTCAAATGCGTTGCGAGTTGTTGAACGCTCCCGCTGTCCGTGATATCCAAGGGGTGGAATCGGATTTCGGAGAGTCCACCGTCCGCTTTAAGAGCTTTGGCCTGCTTCAACTGCGCATCCTGCTCGAGTTCTGCTACAGAAGCTTCTCCCCTGCTCTTATCCCGCGCTGTAAGATAAATGAGAAAAGGTCCGTTTTGAAGCGGCGACTTGGGATACTGGAGGGCGAGCTGGCGCACAATGGCGAGACCGATGCCCTGGTTGTGTTAGTCGACACGCTTGACCAAAGTGGTGTCGACTGACCTTGTTTGCGCCAGTGACAACACCAATTCTGTTGTAGGACATGATCGATACCTGACTGATCAATTGCGCAGGGTGGTGCAGTATATATGTTCTGTCAGTCCCCGCTTCTCGAAGATCAGTGATGCTGTCTGGAGTCAAGCGCGCATAACCTATTACGTCACGCGATCAAAACCTACTCTTCGCGAGACCAGCTGCTTTCATCACCCGAAACTCAACCGCGGTATTGACCAAGGTCTCCAAAAAGTGCCATGTGGCCCGAGACAAAGATGGTGCCTGCCCTTTGTAAAAAGAGCAAGGACGTAAAATGGGCTAGACGCTTGCTCCACGGGCGGTGGCTGCCTGCTTGTCTGGTTAGACGGAAGTACCTCAATTCTTCCATTTCCAGTCCTCTCCCCGACTCATTTTAACAAATATTGATACAAATCGTCTTAACATATACCCTCGCTTGCCTCCTGCTGCTGTGCACCACACTGCGCCCGTTTGCTCGTCTTCACCCCACTCGCGCTGATCAGAGGTAACTGGGGCGTGGCATCTCAAGCCTTCGCCAAACAAGCCGCACTTCAATCAACTACCGGGTACTAGGGCTTCTGATACTTCAGTCGTGGATATACGGGCCATGGAAAACTTTTGCTTGATATGCATGGACCCCGAGTCCGACCAGATCCTTCTTGTGCAAGCTCCATGCCGCAGACATTGGCTATGCACGGATGATGTAGCAAACTGTTTCAAGCGCGCTGCAGAGAGAGAGAGCCTGTTCCCTCCGGCTTGCTGCGACCGAATATTTCTTATCGACGACTACGAGCGATATGTCCCATCCGATATCTCTCAGGCATACCGAATGAAGGCTCAGGGCGAATATGCGGTTCCTGCAAAGTGAGCACGCAACTGGAAACCAACGCCCAAAACAAGTGGCAACAGAGAGCTGACACACAAAGATTTCGCGTCTACTGCTCCAACCGACATTGTTCAAAATATCTCGCCGAGTCGCTGCAAGTCACCGATGCCGATACCAGTGTTACATACGCAACGTGCGATGTCGAGGACTGCAGAACACGGACTTGTGTCTTGTGTAAAAAACTGATAGGCCAGAGAGTACAGAGCCACACATGCGAAGAGAGCGAAGAGGACCAAATATTTCGACGGACCGTCACGGAAAAGGGCTACAAGGAGTGCTTCTCGTGTGGAGTGATTGTGGAACTGATGGAGGCGTGCAATCACATCACGTAAGTTATGGTGGATCTCAAGCATAGCTCAAGCTCACAAGTAGAAGCTGCGAATGTGGAAACAACTTCTGCTACATCTGTGGCAAGGAGTGGTCAGGCCCCCACGGTTGCCCGCGATATGGCCCTGTGTTATACGACGGGAACGGATACAACCAAGACGGCTTTCATCGCGACACTGGGCTGAACTGTCGAGGTCTTACTCGTCTTCAAGATCAAGCGCGCCGTCGAGAAGCAGCGGGACCTCATGAAGACCTGATTGAGTATGGAGAACAGCAAGATCGACAACGAGGAGATCATGAATGGGGGATACTAAGGAGTCTCACCATCGACAGCAGAAAACTTGTCAACTCACTCGAAGAAGGACAGCGAGATATTGTTCTGAACTACATGCGAGTTTATCTGTTGCGAGTGCAAAGAACCATCTTGGGTGATCCACGGGATGACTTTGTAGACGACAGTCACAGCGATCCGGATGGCGACTTTGAGAACGAAGCCAATCCGTGGCCTGAGATACACGGCGATGGAGACGTGCACCCCAATGAGGTGTGGCCTGCTGAGACTCGCCCGCCTGCTACGCCCATCACTCGTCCGCCCTCGCCCCTTGGACTACCTGTCGTTGGCGATAGACCTCCCCTTCCTCCGGACACCGAAGAGTCTTCGCAGAGTGCAAGCGAGGGGGATGGCGAGCGCCCAGACTGGTTTCCATCGACTGGAGGCTGGCCAGAAAATGAGGAGCTCTAGGATGAGTTATTCGAGGGGCTGTAGAGACTCGCGTCAGTCGATGGGTGCAAACATCGACATCTCCGGGCCACGGAGCAACACGCTACGACTTGGCCCATGGTAACGATAGCTTTGGCATGGGCAGTATAGAGAGAGAGGTAGTGAAGGCGTTTAGATTCTGACCTTACAGCATCATAAAACATGTACACGAGCAGCGGCCGAATATAGAGATCCAAGAAGGCCAATGTGACATTACTGCGGCCCCCTCAGTTCAACCGATTCAAGCCATTTCCGCCCCATGACTTGAATCCAACCATACAAATCCGCGGAGAAGCCCTACCAAAGCCCTATCGTATATGCAGCCCCGGAGCGGGCTGACATGCCCTATGGCGTGGACCTCCCGGATTCGAAATGGCCCCCAAATTTCGATGCACGACACGCCGGTATCACGACTTGCACACCGCCAGAACTAGACAGTCGCAAAGCAGAACCAAGACTTCACCGGCGAAGCTGTAGGGAAAGAGGGGTAGCTAGCCGCGTGCTTACGCGCGTTGCTTACGGCCGCTCTACGCATCTAGGGCGGATAGAGCACCACGTACATAAGCTCCAGGCAGCTGCGTATCGGAGGGTGGTCGGGTGCGAGTGATGCGAAAGCAGTTCAACTTTAATTGTTATATTGGTGATTCCACGATAAACAAAAAGGGAGGGCAATTGCACGCGCCGAACCAACTTGATTCCATCTGTTGCAGTGCCCAGTGCCGTGTTCGTGCAGCACCGTCGAAAGCGTAGTGCAGTTCTTCTTCCGTTTCTCTCCACTCCCTCCCCTGGTCCTGTTCAGCAAAGCAAGGCGGCTCCACGATGCCTACGCCCGACAAATCCAGTGCCGCGTATCACAAGCGACGCGAGCAGGTGCGTCGCGCTCAGCGGTATGTGCGGTTGTTTCCTCTCTCCCTCTCTCTCTTTTCCGATATTCAGTCTTCAAAGGATATGATACGGCACACGATGGTCCCTCGGCTGACATTTCTTCTTTTCACAGCACGCATCGCGAGCGCAAAGAGTCGTATGTCAAGGCGCTCGAAGACAAGGTCGTGCAGCTGCGTGCGCGCGAGGAGAGCGCGCGTTCTGCGAACGAGGCGTTGCGTAGTGAGGTCGCGCGATTGAGAGGTATTGTTGGAGCGCCTTCGATTATGGGTATGGGTATGGGTGCGGGCGTAGGCGCAGGCGTGGGGATAGGGAGTGGAACGGGGCAGTGGGGGAGTATAGAGGGGGCCGGCGGTGCGTGGGAGACGGAGCTGAATGCGAGCGGGTCCGGAAACGACAATACATGTTTGTATTCGCAGGGCGAAGCGGATATGGATATGGTGGTTTGGGATGGGAGCTCAAGAGTGAGCTCGGTCGAGGGGTTGGAGGGAGAAGCTGGAGAGCATTGGGGTGAGTACAGCTCGACACCTGGATGTCGACAATGTACTGATTCCGAATCAGCGTCACCTCGCCGATTGGGCTCAGGGAGTCCATATTCACTGGACTCGCAGGGTGGGTTGGGACCTGAGGCTAACCAGACAGACTTAGCGATGGAGTTTGTCATGGAGTAAGAATCCTCCCCTTGATTTGTGCGGTACTTCAAGCTAAAAGGACTGCAGCTTGGAAAAGCCGTGCATACAGCGTGCACAGTCTGCCGTTTTCGACCCAGTCAACCCAGTTCCTTCTGGCCAGTTTGACCAATCTCTCAGCGCCGGGCCGGGCGTGTATCACTACTTCCTGGAAGAACAAATCCTCGACACAAACTCGCACGCAGAGGCGGCGGGTAGTCTTGAAAAGCTGCTCACGCTGTCGAAAGGCTTTGACCTGGGCAACAAGGTCACACCCGTCCAGGCATGGCAGATGTTATGCAGGCATCCCGAATTTGGCGCAGTCGATATCAGAACAGTGAGGCGACTTGTGAGAGGCATGATGGAGTATGTTGTATGCTATGGGTGTGTAGTCATCAAGCGGCTTGTAGTTATGGTTCAGGCTAACGGATATGCAGGTTTGGCGCTGTGATTGAGACGAGTGCGTTCGACAAAGTCTGCAGGACAATGTTCACCAACGGGGGGCATTGAGACACTTATCTTATTATCATGTTTGATTGGCCGTTACTTTGAGTGGTTCGCTTGACAAAACACTGCTTCTCGTCGTGCACTCGTGCTTGAAGGCTGCCCGTCCCCGTGCCTTGTCGCACCTACAATACCGCTTCTTATCGGATGACGGGATTCTGGCCGGCAGTGGCCGTGGCGCTGGAGCTCTGGGCTGCCATGCGCTCAGCGTGCTCGCGCTCCAGCTGCTCCTCGGTGCGCTTGTTGCCGCGCGCAATCAGCTTCTCGATCAGTCCGCCCTTCTTGGGCTCGCCATGCTTGTCCGACTCATCGTACTCCTTGAGGTACGCAACACGCTCGTCGGGCGTCATGGTTGCGAGCTCCTCGTCGAAGCTGCCACGGTCCTCTGGAGGGCATTAGCAGGGCCACGTGATGGTGTTGAGGTGCAGGTCAAGGTGCAGGTGGAGCTGTAGGTGGCAGCAGAAGGTGTCGTTGATGTGCGGAGCAGCATGGATAGAGAACAGAAATGATTCAGAGTACGCACCATAGTTGTCTTCGATGGTCCTGCCGGTAGTGTGCGTGTTGTGTGTCGACGAGGCGAAGTCGTTCTCGGGCTGCGACTTGCGGCGGCTGCCAATGTGGAGCTTCTCCTTGATCTTGTCCATGTTGAGATAGGGGGGCGGAGTTGGGTATAGGGTTAGGTAGGTGTTTAGAAGGAATGATTAGAGTGTCGAGTGCAGATCGTCGGTGACAGGTATTGTGTAGGAGCGAAAGATGGAGGGAGGGGTGGTCGTATGCACTACGTCATAAGGCCCTTGCTCCAGCTTAAGCTCTTGCGGACCGGGAAGCGGGGTTGCTGGCGCCTCAGAAGCTGCGCCCTGCGTGTCCTTGGTGCCCATGAGCCGATCACCCGCTTTGCTATGGAAATCACAGGCTAGACACCGACGCTGCAACGCTTGGATTTATTGTGTTGGCCCAACTGGGCGAGCTACTGCCTTCATCACCCGCAGACTCCACAAGACACACGGCCCACCGTCTCTCTTGTCTCTTCGACTGGCCCTCTTACACAGCCAGCCCGTCCTCCTCTGGGGCTTCAGGTGCGCCACTGGCAGCACCGTAGACTCTTATAGGAACCTGCACTTCGAAGCTCTCCGCTGGCAGCCGTTGTGCTGCCGCGAGGATGGTTCCTCTGTCATCGTTGGATATCTCTTCCAGCAGATCATCCCACGTGGGCCCATTACTGTCTTCATGCAGCAAACGTGGTGTGATGAACTCGACGCGCAACTTCCACTCCAGACTGACGCCGCTCGTAATGAACTCGGGAGTTGCGTTGGGCGGTATTGTGGGCGAGAAGGCGAGCTTCTGTGCAAACAGCGCATTGTCTGCAAACGATGCGTGCACCTTCTTGGTGGCGCGGTAGATGGAGGCATTTGATCGCAGTGCGATGGCCGGGTCGACTTTTTCTGACGTCTCGAGCGTCATGTTGACAGAATAACAGGGTATACGCGAATCAGCGAAGTCTATGACAACCGACATGGTCTCTCCCAGACGGTAGGCGGGCCGGGCCAGCATAATGACAGCCACGCGCCGGCCGCTGCGGGCAATCTCGAAGCGATTGGCACTTTGATTGGCAGCTCCAGTCAGATTACTGCGAAGGATAGCCATGTCAATGGATTCTTTCATGCCCTGGGGTTCTTCGGCTATTGAGGATCGTCCAGGAATGGTATCGGTAGGCGAGAGCAGGCCCATGCTGGAATTCTGCCTCGGCCGTTCGAGGAGATTGTCAACGTACGCGAGAAACTCATCAAACGCACTCTGTTCTGGCTTGCCTTTTGTCGCTCCTTTTTTTGCTGGTGTCAGCGAGTTGGAACTTGCTGCAGCATCCACACTAGCTGTTCGGGCCTGGTCGCGCAGTAAAATGTACGGCGACATCAAGTCGTGCCCAAGGGTCTCACCACGACCTTGACCAAGTTAGTCTGGAGTAAGCGCTATATACGGCAGCAGATACGTACTGTTTACGCTGCCAAACACCCGAAAGGGGACGTCGACATGCTTGACTTGTTGGTCCTTGGTCGATCCGGCTCGTTGAGTGCCGATAGTTAGGTGGTAGGCAACCTTGATCGAGCGGCCTTTGTGTGACGGGGGCAACCCCCGCGGCATAGTGAAGCTGTAGCTGTAGCTGCGGCTTTCCCCAGGAGCGAGCTTGAGATCTACAAACAAGATGGACTGCGGGGTGGTAATGAGCGGGACTGTCTTTGAGCTGGCGATGCCCCTCATCTCACGTATACTAGAGGGCTCTGATGGGCCCAGAAGCCCGCCCAGCGACTCGCCAATGTTCCCCCAGCCCAGTGCGCCAAACAAGCCACTGTCGCGCTTTGGTCTTTCTACTCCCACTACGCCGCCGCCGCCCTGGCCGCCGACTACACCTTTTCTCTTTACTTCCTCAAAAGGCGCCTGGTTGACAAGTGAGCCGTCGAGAGTGAAGGAGCCCATGATCTGAGCGTAGCCCATCATGATGGATTCCGGTAGCATATGGTGGGTGGACGAAGCCAATTGGCTCGGTTGACGTTGGTGCAGCAATGCGCGGGGCAAAAGACGCGCAGAAGGGTGCGCAATGTATTCCGAGGCCAGTGTTTCGTTTGAGGTGTTGCTCATGGAGTAGAACTCGCCGCTGCTGCGAGGTGTGTCCTCGAGACTTGAGCTAGAGATGATGCGGGCGACGGGCGAAAGCGTTTCGAGGTTGGGGTTTACGGGGAAGCGGCGACCGCTATGTGGCGGCTGGGGAGAGTAGTTGTGTATGCGAGGGGTCTGCAACGGTGTTGGTAGAGCAGCATCGTGCCCGTCTGAGCGTTCTGGCGAGGGCTCGCTGGGCGGAGGGGGAGCGGCGGGAAACCTGAAGTTTGATGAGAAGGAATTTGAGGATTTCCGGCCAGGGGTGGGCAGAGCCGGGGACGAGGGAGTGGTGGGAAGGCCAGGTCTCCGGCGTGGGGGACGAGCAGGAAAAGCGAATTCGTCGGTGGGCTCGTGGATGAGGGGCGGGAAGGAGGCGCCGCCGGCGAGAGGCGAGGGGTGGGTGGCCGAGCGGAAGCCAGGCGAGGCGACGGGGTACGAGTTGGGGCGGTTGGGGAAGACCTGCAGACTGGCGGAGCGGCCGTGGCCGCGGGTAGGGCGTCGCGGGGTTGTAGCGCGCTCATGGCTACCCTCGGTGGCGGCGTCGGTGCCGAGGGAGATGATGGAAATGGATCGGCCGTGGTGGTGGCCGCGCCCGTTGGGGGCAAAGGGGCTGCCGGGCAGGGCTGGAGAGCGGACGTCGCCAACCGAGGGGGCGTGCAGGGAGAGGGCCGGGCGGTGGCCTTGGGGGTGGTTCGAGGGAGTGCGGTGCGAGGCAAAGGACGAGTTGCGCGAGATGGAGGGCCGGGTCGACGAGTGAACAGGGGGCAGCTTGCGCTGGCGGTCACGGGCGGGTGCAGGGCTCTTTGGGACGTGGCCGTCGGACGAGGCGACGTTCTTGAAGGTGATGGTGCACTCTACATCCTCGCCGGCGAAGATGGTCGCGTCCTTCCACTGCACAAAGACGCGGATGCTCGAGGGCAGCGACATGGTCGGGCGGGCGGGCGCAGGCGGCGGCTTCGCGGGCAGCTCATTGGGCGCGTGGGGCGGGCAGCATGGCGGCGGGCAGGTCGGATCGGCAGCGGCGTGGGCGGGAGAGGAGGGGAGGCAGACGAGAGAATAGATATGCAGCCGTTGTCGCTGATGTCGCGCTGATGCTGGTGGTGCTGGTGCTGGTGGTGCTGTCAGTGGCCGCACCCGGCGCCGTGGCACGATGCGCTAAGTAGCTGGAGCTGCCAGGGTCTGGTCTGGACTGGAGCTCCCTTTCCTTCCATGCCCCTCGTCTCGTCGGTTAATAATAATAATAATAATAATAGTTAATCATAGTTAGTTAGTTAACTACCTAGTTAATAACAAGTACAATAGGTACCTAGGTACATGCGTCTAACCCCAACCCGCACCACCTGCTCATCCCTTCGTGGCTTGTCTAAACGGCCTGCCACGCTGTTTGTGCTGGCTTCGGAGAAATGCATACACATACATACATACATACATACATGGTCTAACATGGCGCGCGGACAGTCTGCGTGGTCGCCGACCTGAGAGCGGCGGCCGTGTCACACCGACTGTCCGACCAAGCGATAACCACCGTCTGTGCATCCTCATCGACATGACATGTAGGTAGCCAGCCAGCCAACAACCACACGTATTCAGCATAAGACTCGTACCCTGACGACTCGACTCTTGGGTGTCCTGCCGGCACTCGTTTACCCACTTCCACCTCGAACCAGCCGCCCTCTCCACTCGTCCATCTCCATCTCCACCTCTACCTCCACGCCGCCCCCAAGCGTCGCCGACGTGGCTGCTTCTAGCTATGCAACCTGTGCATTCAAATCCCCGCCTTCCAACATGAAACGCACCATACGCCGCCGAATGTCATGTATCAGCCCTGCAGCCAGTGCTTACCCGTCCTCTCAACGTCGCCGACACTCGTATGGCGTGCGCTAGCCCCATCGGGTCGCTAACATGTTCCCCCGACTACGCGGCGGATAGCCTTGCGCCGGCTTCTGCTACCTACTGCTCCGCGCTGCCCAGCTCGCCGACCACACTCTATGCCAGGTTTCGAAAGTTAAGGCCCTCCGAAAGTCAAAAATAACCTCTCCTTCCCAAGCCTTTTACCCGTCTCTCTCCCCTCTTCCTTCCTATCATGGCCTGTCCGCCCCCTGCCACACGTTGCTGAAGTGCCTCTCTTGGAACAAGCAAAACACAATGTTTACCCCCATTGAGGCGACCATCGGTGCCGTGCTACTCCACCAGGCCACGAGCAACCTGCTCTATCAGAATGGCAACGTCCTCGGCGCCGCGGGCTTGTTACGCCATCTCTTCACTGCCCCGACCAAGGAGACTCTTGCTTTGTTTGGCGGCATGGCCGCCAGCTTCGCCCCCATGAGGCTCTTCGTCCCTGAATTGCTCACTCACTTTCCCCCGGCACCAAACTCGTTGCCGTCCGCCCTTGTCACAGTCGCCATTGCAATGCTAATTGGCTGGGGCTCCAAGGTGAACTGCCATGGACAAACACAGTCGGAGAGCCAACACTGACTAAAAAAAAGGCTTCAAACGGGTGTACGTCCGGACACATGCTGTGCGGCCTCTCGCGCCTCAGCAGCCGCTCAGCAGCCGCCGTCGCCATCTTCTTCCCGTCCGCCATCCTAGCCCACCACCTGGTCCATCCAACGCTCTATACTACCGTCTGCCCTGGTACTATACCTTGCTACATGCCCGTATACCCCTCTTTCCGCACAACTGCTTCTTTGCTCCTCATCGCCAGCACCAGCATCCTTACTGCGCACTTTGCGCCAGACGTCGTCGCCGGCCTGGCTTCTTCCACTACCACCGCCACTACCACCGCCGCTACTACTACTGCTAATACTAGCAAACTCTCGCCTGCCCCTCACGCCCTGGCCCGCGAAACGACGCAATTCTTCACTGGTCTCCTCTTCGCTCTGGGCCTACAAATCTCCCAAATGTCCCACCCCGCCAAAGTCGCTTCCTTTCTCTCGTTCCCTTCGCTACACCACTGGGATCCCTCGCTAGCCCTTATTCTCGTCTTCGCTGTACTGCCCAACATGATGCTGATACGCACCAAGGGCTTAGATGGCCCACCGCGCTTCGCACCCTCGTTTGCCCTGCCAACTAAGGGCTTCAAGGACGTGGATGCCACGTTTGTCGCCGGTGCTGCGGCGTTCGGCGTAGGCTGGGGGCTCTCGGGGACGTGTCCAGGTCCTGCTATTCTGAGGGCTTTGGCCCAGCCTGTTTGGGGCTTGTTATGGATGGGTGGGTTCTGGGCTGGGGGTAGATTGATAGGTGTGTGAGCCATGAGTGCGATTTGAATGGGTCTCGGTTGTCTTTTCTTTTCTTTTTTTTTCGCTTCTTTGTATCTGCTTGACCTTTATCATACCACCAGGCGGCCAATCTGGCTAACCTTTGAGAGAGAAAGAGAGAGAGGTGCTTTTAGTCGTCCTACACATTGCATCGTCACCTATATACCGTAAATTACAATTATACAAGAATTGGTATCCACAACGAGGAAGAGGAAGAAAAGAACGCCGATAAATCACAACCATTATTACTGCACCTGAAATCTCTCCGTCAACGGTGAAACGCCAGCGTATCTTGCAGACCCTTGACTCATCTCTCCATCTACGCTCGGCGCTGTGCTCACATTGTGGCTGGCCTGACTACCCTCACCCTCCTCCTCAAACCTTCCCTGCTGTGGCGGCGGGAGATGGACTTCCTGCCATCGCGGTGTCATGGGCGTCATAGACTCGGCATGCAGTTCCTGCGGGGTGCTGTTCATGCTGACGGTTCCTTTATAGTCGCGTGGATACATCTCATGCGTCGCGAGCTCCGTCAGCGGCGTCCCGCCAATCTCCTGGACCCCAAGTGCCTTGAGCTGTGTGGGTGTCGCTGTGTGGCTGGTGTGGCCATCCGACGACGCTGGCGAGACTTGGTCGGCCGCGAGTTCGTGCGGCGTCTTCTTCTTCATGCGCCGCTTTCGCAGCAAGAATACGAGAGCACCAATGAGAAAGACGAGCACAGCACCGCCTACAGCTATTCCAGCTATCGCGCCTGCGCTGAGATGGGATGACGCAGTACTCGACTCGTTGCTCGCGAGTGGGGAAATTGTGACGAGGTTCGCGGCAGGGAGAGCATCAGAGAACTTGGCTTGGGCAAGAGTAAAATTTGCGCGTTCGTAGTCGACTATTAGATAAGCTTCCTGCAGCAACGTCCTCCCGAGGACGTATTGTGTATCGTTGGCAGCTCGGCGGATCGGAAAGTAATTCGTGGCATTCTCATAGAGTGGGTACGAGGCTTGGAGGTCGAAGGCTGCGTAGGGCAGCTCGATGTTGGTATAATTGGTCGATGTGGCTGAAAGTGAGTCGACGAGCTTGAGTGTTATGGTTGGATTGAGTGATTGCAGCTGTTGGTGGATTGTGTCGTTTACGAGATACAGGTCAGTCTGTGGGTCGTATGTAAGCCCAAAGGCATCCTCAAATTGGTTGCATATGTCTGTTGGCAGCCACAGGTGAGATACCGTCGAATCAACGACAGAGAAATGTGAACCAGAAGATAACGAGAAGGTTCCTTTGAGAGTATTTGTCGCCATGACGGACTCGACGCCGATCGTCAGGAGTCTGGACGGATCCGTGGAGAAGGCGAAAGAAATGTCGTTTGTATTTGGCGTGAAGCGCGTCGAGTCGTAGCCTCCCAGGACGAGACTCCCAAAGACCGACTTGGATCTGTATTTGGCGCCAGCTGTGTAGGCGTAGGAGAAGCTGGGTATCATGGAAGCATTGCGTAGTTGGTACAGGAGCGGTTCAGTGGGCTGGCTGAGGCTAGAGAAGCTTAATTGCGTCTGGCCGAGAGGGAGGACACCCATGAAGTAGTCGGGCTCAGCGACACCAGCGACGACTTGGTGGTCGAGGGTCAGTGAGGCACTGTTGGCGGCAGGCCCCAATGCGACCTTGTCGAATCCAAAGATGCCGTCGGCGGTATAGCCAAGGGCGTCTTCGAGGTCGACGCCGTACTGGCCTATGGCCGACCACGACGTGGATACGTTGGTTTGGAAGCCTATGTTTTGGGAACTCTGGAAGATCTCAGCGCCTCGAAGGTTGGGGCAGTCGGCTGGGTCAGATGGGAGGCTACAGCCCTCGGGGGCGATGAGGTAGGTGACGCCACCTTTGGTCGAGGGCAGCACGCGGAAGTCCTGGGCGGGGTTTCCGACGCTGACGTAGAAGGTGCTCCAGAAGCCATCGTTGCCATCAAACTGCTGCGAAGGAGGGACGACATAGGGCGCCGGGCCAGCGGGCGATGCGGCTCGCGCAAGCAGGCCCATGGTGTAGCGAGTGTGAGCAGAAACGAGTGGCAGTGGCAGTGACGTCGACGAGGGCGCCGAGGATCGAGGGTCGAGGGTTGAGGGACGTCGGGGTTGTGCGTTGACGTCGCCCTTGGCAGCGGAGTAATGTCGACGCTGGGGAGCGGTTGTAGCGTGTGGTGATTGATTCGGACGGCATGAAACACATGGCCGTCAGCCGCAATGTGAAGTTACACGGCATGCGGGCGGGGCGAAGGCAGTCAGGGGAGGGCAGCCAATTGAGGAGCGCGCAGTCATGGCCGCTTCCACATTAGGGCTGACGGACAATGTTGTACAAGGACTCGCCGCCCTCGGTACGACCTACGCCAGCGATCAGCTCCAGGATTGCATTCCTCCGCCTCCGCCTCCGCCTCCGTCCCTCTCGCTTCTCCACTCCTGCTCCCACTCCCACTCTCAGGTTCTGGCTCTGGCCGTGATGCTGATGCTGCAACGACCGTCCGACGCGCGAGCAAGCAGCCTTCAGCCCACTCCGAATCAGCGCCGTCCACCGCCGTCCACCGCACGCATTCGCTAGCCCGCGACGGTTCCAGGTAGCGTCGACTCCGCTATGCACGGCCACAGTTCGAGCGTCGATTGGTGCCACCTTGTTTTCCAGCCATGGCGTCGCTAGGGGCCTGCGCATGGCTCACCGGGATGCCTATTCATAGCGCTACCGACGCCGGCAGGGCCCATGTCCTTGTCCACGTCCGCTCGTCTTTGATCTCGTCACGCTACGCTGCCCATCCCTCTCCCCCTTTGATCTTTGATGGCGTCTGTCGCTCCCACTGTTGCTCCTTCATGGTAAACTAAAACATGTGGCGCTTCTTTTCCCTCGTTCCCACCGTGCTGGCGGCCGCTGCCGCCAGCCCAAAGATGCAGCTGAAGAGAAGTAGGCATCCGTTGTCCCAAAGATCCACCTCCATCGAGTGCTAACCGGTCCCAGAGTGTGCGTGCTTGAGCACTTTGCCTCCCAATTCAAAACTGATATCCATGTGCAGACGAAAACTCGACAGTGCCACTGACTTTGTTGCCTACTTCCTCATGGCAGGTTCCCATTCCTTCAGAATCACGCGTACTCCTGTCGCCAGTCAACAACACCGTATCGGATGCAAGTACTCAGGCTTCATCTAGTCCACCGTCTGCCAGCTATCCCTTGTCGCCATCCGTCGTCGTCATTACGACCTCTATCAGCCAGCAAAATACACCGCCGACAAGGCCACAAGGCCCAAGCACCCGGACAATCACACGATCGTACCCTCCGTTCTCAAACATCACCCAATGGAACGGCACGGGCACTCAAAAAACTCATCATGGTCAGTGTACTGGCTGTGCACTCGCAGTCGCCAATCCTATCACAACATCATATATCGAAAATGCCCAAGGAAACTGGTCGAGTATAGTCGTCACTGAGACTGTCTTGACTGAGTTCGTTACGTACATGATCAACAATGCCACAATTGACACCGTCGTTTCCCAAGAGCGAACTCTTAATCAGACAAAAACAGTCATCGACGATAGAAATCAAACAATCACACACTCTACTCCAGTCTTCGTCATCCAACCAGCACCTGGGACCTTTCTGACTGTAGACGCTGGACCAACCTACTTGATCTACACCAGCCTCTTCGGAGGCCTCGACTCTCCTCCAAACTCGACATACAATTCGTTCCAACCCACACAACCGGCTTGCCGGCCACAAATCACAAGTCTCAAGAATTGGGAGCCAACGCGCACCGAGCACTGGAGCTATTTTGTTCAAACCATCGCAGGCAACGCATCGGTGCCGACTGCGGCGGACAAAGCACTGTCGCTCCCTTCTGGTCTAGTCGATTATTTGAGGCAAGACCCGATCATACAGTCTCAGTTCCGAGGATCTGATATCGCCACATGTACTCTTGTTGGGAATGAGTTCTTACAACCACCTTTCAAGAGTAGACCTCCCATGCAACAGCCACCACCTGAAGAGCAAACAGGGACAGGAACAGCGACAACAACCGTCACTTTCCCGTCAATAATACCTCCTGCGTTTACCACTGCAGTTCCGCCTGCGTTTCCGAGTGCTCCTGGCGACCATCGCACCTGGCTTTCAACATCGTTCGCAACTACATCCAAGCATGTAACAAAACAAGGTTGCCTGAGGTGTGATACCAATCCAGGCGTTCTACCGCCATCTCCGACGCCACAAGATCCCAAGGTTCACGACTCAGATCCTAACACAGGCCGCCCAAACTCTAATCCGAACCCTCCAAATAACCCACCAAACAACAACTCACCAAATAACAAACCACCAAACAGCAACCCGCCAAACAACAACCCACCAAGCAATAAACCGCCAAATAATAATCCACCAGACAATAACCCGCCAAACAACAACTCTCCAAACAACTCTCCAAACAACTCTCCAAACAACTCTCCAAACAACTCTCCAAACAACTCTCCAAACAACTCTCCAAACAACTCT
>WODD01000219.1:236775-251251 GCA_019775935.1 Neoascochyta sp. HWLR27
CAACCTGCAGGCCAACCAAACCCGGACAACAAGCAAACTCCAAGTGTTCCCGACATTATCAAGTCAATCATCCACGATAATCCCAATCTCACACAGCGGCCGCAACAACCGCCGCAACCACAGCCTACCAGCCCAGGGCAGACTATCAAGATTGGGGATAGCGTGGTTAACGTTCACCCAGCAGAGCCGACACAAAACCAGAATGACAGACCTGGCCGGCAAAACACAAATGGAATACCTGATCAGCAAAACACCAACGAAATACCCAACCAAAATGAATCTCCTCCCATGATCGTTATAGGGTCAGAGACACTAACAGCTGGCGAGACCAGAACTATTAACGGTGTTCCTGTTGCCGTGCTCTCTGGCGGTGGAGGTTCTAGGATCGTCGTCGATGGCAGCACCGTTAACGTCAATCCTCTTCCAACCGTTGCACCAACGCCAATCATCACGGTGGGGCACAGCCTAGTTACTGCGAACCCAAGGGGTCTTTTTGTTGTTGGTGCAGAGACACTCACGCCAGGTGGACCGGCACTTTTCGTTGACGGCAATACGCTGAGCCTGGATCCAAGTGGTACCATTGCCATCGTAAATGGTGTCACGCAGACAATTGCGCATAGCCAACGTCCTACCAGGGCTCCTGTTCTTACCATAAGCGGCCAGGGTGTTCCTGCGACCATCATTGGCGGATCGACCGTTTTGGTTCTTGACCACGACCAGACGCTTGCTCCAGGTCATGCCATCACTATAGCGGGAACAGCATACAGCATGCCAGTAGATGGCCGAGGCCCCGTTGTAATTGTTAATGGGCAAACCAGAACTCTCGACGCTGCGATGGTCGTCCCGTTCAACGCTCAATTGCTTTCTACGGCTGTTACAGACGGAACTACGGCTTTCGTTTTTGGACCGAGCCAGACACTGACCCTTGGTGGTGTCGTCACCGTCTCAGGAACAACTATTTCCATGCCTGCGTCCGGCTCGGGCTCCGTTGTTGTAGTGAACGGCGTCACTTCAACATTTGGCCAAGTCCTTGCCACCTCTGCCGCGCCGCTTACCCTCGACGGGCAAACGATCACGGCCACAGTACGCGACGGAACAACAGAATACGTCGTGAATGCTGCAACGACATTGAAACCCGATGGCGAGATGATCGTCAGCGGGACGACATACTCGCTTGATTCCAGCGGCACAGTGCTTGTCATCAATGGAAGATCGAGCACCATCGCAACCACACCTGCCACCAACACCGCAAGAACCACTGGCACCTTGGCAGCTAGCAAAAACATCATCAGCATCTCCACTACGGGCAGAGCCGGCGAAACAAGTACGGGAGCTGCTGTATCTACATCTCAAAAAGGGTTTGACTCGTGGGTAGAGAGTTTGGTAATTGGCGCAGCGGGCTGGATGCTCATGTTTCTCTAATGACTTTTTTGGCTTCTAAATAACTGTAATGTTCCATTGGCGTCTGAGATATTAACAAAGCGCGCGGCGTTTTTCTGGAAAAATTACCAAATGGGTACAAAAGTGGGAAAAGGCAGAAATCGGATTGAGCGACTGTTTGTTTGTTTATTGGACTGACGATAGCAATGGGCTGGGGTGAGGTACCAATACGATTCGACTACGATAGTAAAACTTGCATGCAGGACACGAATTAATTGCCTTGAGTAACAGAACAAATCCAATAATAGAAATATATCTAACTAGACATGTACAATGTACAGTACTCTGGTGCGCTCGCAGCATGTAACGTGACACGATGCGGAACCCCAGCGCTGGAATCTAAACTACTCCACATGCATCAAACCCCGTCCTTTCACATGCCAACCTCCCCTCACCTCCCCTCACCTCACCTCACCTCTACACGCACCTCAGCTCTTCCCCACCTCTCCTCGCCCAACCGCTTTCCCGGACCTCGGCCGCGCCGCCCCATGTGATTCAGAGCTTCGCGGCCGCGACGGGAGTTCCAGGCTGTTGCAGGGTCAAATTAGCTAGTGTTTCTTCACGACCTGACGTCGACAGCAACGAGGAGGAGGGCAGGGTATGGCGAGTGTAAATGCAAATTTAAATTCAAATTCAGCTTCAGACTTCGGGGTCTTTTTGCTTTCTTGCCTACAAGCTGGGCTTTACGTAAAGAGCACCCCCGTACGGTACAGTAATTGGGTATGGTAAAGGTACGGGCGTGCGGGATTGGAACACGAGAAAAGAAATTCAAGGCTGATGCTGCGTGTTCATAGCTTCGCGGCACCTTTGGCGGGACCTACATTTGTAATCTCGTTGTAGAGAAGCCTGGGGTGTGTTAGTGTAATATTCGCTTGATACTGCTGCGATGGGATGAGAAATGATGGGGATACGTACGAAGTCAGGAACTCAGCGTAGTCCTCGCCAGTGACCTGGCCCTCGAAATACTTGGCGGCAAGCTGGTATTTGTTGCCCTTGGGCGCTTTTTCACCCAGTGCCTGCGCCTGCTCACGCAACAGCTTGAGTGCATACTCTTTTGTAACCTTCTTGTTCTCGGCCGTCGTAACGTTGTGGCGTGTCCACTGCCACAGCTGGCTTCGCGACACCTCGGCTGTGGCGGCATCCTCCATGAGGTAGTTGATGGGCACGCAGCCTACACCACGAATCCACGCCTCCATGTAGCTGAGGCCAATGTCGAGGTTCTTGCGAATGCCTGCCTCGGTGACAGTGCCGGGCACGTTCATGTTGAGCAGATCATTGGCGGTGATGTGGACATCCTCACGACGCACGTGCATCTGGTTGGGCGTCGGCATGTGCTCGTTGAAGATCTCGGATGCGATGGCAGCGAGCGCAGGGTGGGCAACCCAGGTGCCGTCGTGGCCAGCGCGCACCTCACGCAGTTTGTCGGCGCGCACCTTGGCCATGGCCGCGTCGTTGGCTTCCTGGTCGTTCTTGATGGGAATCTGAGCGGCCATGCCACCCATAGCATGGACACCTCGCTTGTGGCAGGTCTTGATAAGCAGCTTGACGTACGCATCCATGAAGGGCACAGTCATGGTGACAGCATCGCGGTCGGGAAGGATAAAGTTGGGGTTCTGGCGGAAGCGCTTGATGGTGTTGAAGATGTAATCCCAGCGACCGCAGTTAAGACCCGAGGAGTGGTCGCGAAGCTCGTAGATGATCTGGCGGTGGGTTAGTGTATGGATTAGGCGGAGAGAGTCTCGTATCCTACCTCGTCCATCTCGAATGCAGCGGGGATAGTCTCAATCAGAACGGTACCACGAATGGTTCCACGTCGCATACCGATGTAGTCCTGAGCCAGATTGAAGACGTCGTTCCATAGCCTAGCCTCGAGGTGCGACTCCATCTTGGGAAGGTAGAAGTATGGGCCGAACCCGCGCTTGACGAGCTCGTGGGCGTTGTTGAAGAAGTACAGACCAAAGTCAAACAGACCACCGGAGATGGGCTCGCCGTCAACGGTGAAATGCTTCTCCTCGAGGTGCCAGCCTCGAGCACGGGCAATCAATGTAGGGAGGGTGCGGTCGGTGCGGAGCTTGTACTCTTTCTCGCCCTGCTTGAAGTCAACCTGCCGACGAATGGCATCGTACAGGTTGAGCTGGCCGTTGATCATGTTGTCCCATGTCGGCGCAGTTGAGTCTGTTTCCTGTCAGCGGTGCACTTTGTCGCGAGGGGAGCGTTTGGAGTTACCTTCAAAGTCGGCCATGTATGTCCATACATCCGAGTTCAGAGCATTGACAACCATCTTGCGGTCAGTAGGTCCGGTGATCTCAACTCGCCTGTCGACCAATCCGGGGGCTGGCGGTGCCCCCCTCCAGGTGGCATTGTCGCGGATGTGCTTTGTTTCTGGGAGGAAGTCGAGCAGGTTGCCCTTGTCGAGCTCGGCCTGACGGACTACTCTTCGCTGCAGCAGGTCCTTGCGGCGCTGGTTAAATGTGCGGTGCAGAAGAGCGAGGAAGACAGCAGCGTCTTTGCTGAGGATGTGTCTGTTTTGGTCGTTGAGCTCGCCGAGGATGTTGACCTCGCGGAGGATGGTGTTGGGATTGGCTGCCATTGTGAAGCTTCTAGCTATGCTACCTCAATCGTATGGAACAGAAGGAGCAAGTGAATCTGCGTGTAGATGACGACGACGGGGCGGCGGAGAGGTATTATAGCTGGAGCAGACGTCACACATGGCGAAGCTGAGCCGAGGATCTTGGTTAGCGGAGAGGTGCGAGGCTAGTCGGCTACTGTGAATGGTGAACCAGATAGCGAGCTCGGGCGGAGGGGACCTCTGCGCTTGTGACGATGCCAAGAGTCAGGGTTCAATGCGGGGATAGCACAACCCCATCGGCGCAACAACCCAGCAATCCAAAGCAGTCGGGCTCCTTGTCGACACACAAAACGCTCGTCTTATCGTCGCAATGAGTAGGCTAACGTAAAGCACTCTGGATGCCCGCGGTTGTTGACGGGCGGCCACGGCAATTGACGGATGCCGCCCTGGCGAGAGGCGACAACGGCCCTTTCCCGACGACTTCCCCGGTCTCGCCGGCCGGTCCCGAGATGCGGCCGCAACCGCGTCTCGTCTCAATCAACTCTCTTACAAGTTCGCCTTACGCCCGTTCGGTAGTCAATCGACAGGGACAACGGAAAAGGCCCGTCACGTCTTCCGTCACGTCTTCTCCAAACATCTCTCAGTCGAATCTTCCGTGGTATTTAGTCACGATTTCAACCAGTATGTACACTCTTCACAGACATAGTAAAGAGGGTCCAACTCCTAGTTAACTAATGCGTTGATTATGAATTAAGTTTCGTACAAGTTCATCCACTGGGTATCTAAGCTTCCCTCCGTATACTTCACATCTTTTCTCCTCCTGCACCGCGTCCTATCCACCTAGTTCAAATTGCTCACACCTCTTCGCTGTCCTTCTCAAAGTCCTTCGCTTTTTTCACAATAGCGTCCTCTCTCTGGATTTCGCTCTTCGCCCAGATCAGGCTTCCATCAACAATGCCCTTGATCGTGCCCACCCAGTTGGCCAAGTACATGATGACGACGATCATATACAGCGCGACTGTCAAGCTCCGGAACGTTGGCGAGTCCATGGTGTTACCCAGCTGCAACCAGGCCGTCACTAGCGTGACTGTCGGGAAAACAACACTCCACCAGCTCAAGGCGTACGAGAATTGGCGTCTGATAAAAATGTCCGCGACACCAATGCAGGCAAGGCACAGGCAGAAGTAGTCGAATCCGAGGAGTAGCAGCCCGAACAGGAGACTAGATACGTCTAATCCAGTCGCTGTTTCCGGGGCGAAGAACTTTGCTTCGGACTGCTTATAGTTTACAAGGTACATGTACTTTGTTGCTGCGTTCCCGAGGATTTGGAATCCAGACGAAAGCTGACCTGCTGCACCGATCTGAGTTTCTGTGTTAGCTGACTGTAGGAGTATAGAGACGGTGTTGAAGAACCTACCAAAATGAACAAAGCAGGGCGTTGAGCAGGAGGGGGTAGTCCTGCAGCAAGAAGACGGTGGAAGAACAGCGTATACAGAATGATGCCCACAAACAACGCGATGCCGAGGACAAAGTAGCCCACGACTATCATAGGCACTGCCAACCTTGCGCTCATGTCTGCTCCATTGACTGCAATGTTACCAGCTTCGACAGCTGCAGTCGCGAGACCGACAGGTGCCATGACAAGTACCGGTGTCATGTTGCGATCAATCTGATTACCAGTGTAGATGCACACCGCAACGACCACTACTCCTGTCAGAAACATCCACATGGTGCCGATCCACCATAGTACGTATGCGACTAGGGTAAACGCATGGCCTCCCCAGTTGGCCTGGGAGACTTGTGTGGCCGTGAGTGCAGAGATGGTGAGTAGAACGATGGGTGGAATGGCATAAGAACAGAGTTCGTCTGGATCACCAAGGGCGCGGCGGATAGCGACATGTGGGTACATGATCCAACGCGCAAGCAGAAGAACGCTGAATAGGATGAAGAGTACGAGTTCGAAAACGTAGAGTACGCTGGCGAGGGTCACCTGCCAGGGCGCTGCGTACGGAAATGGGCTGTTGAGGATCAAAGCGAGGCCGCCAGTAGATATAGCGATAGCAAACTAGACACCAGTTAGCTGAGGACTACCCCATCTGTAGCCAACACAACATACCCAGATAGGCTTGAAGTTTTCTAATGCTGCGCCCCATTTGGTTGTCGCATGTCGATAATGGCGGATTGATCGCTTCTTCATGTTGAAATTTCTGCGGTTCTTGTGCTGTTCGGAGTCCTCGTCGTCTTCAAGACCGTGGGCCAGGTCATGATCGATGATTTTCCATGGTACTTCGAGATCATAGTCGCGTTCTTGACGTTTGGGTGCCATTGATGATGCTGTTCAATGTTGAAAAGGAAACAACACAAGTTGAAAATTGGGAAATGTGGGAACTGCACACTGCGTACATAATTTGCTGCCAGAGACATCGTTAGACATATAGCTACAAGTTTTCGTCGCCCCTGCTATTGACGTCAATGCTATGCTGGAATTCGTTGTCGCGGATGTCAATGGGATCGACATCATAATTGTGGTTCCGAAACGGGATGCGGCTCTGCTGCGCGTAAAATTTTCGGTTAGCTTCCGGGCCCTCCACCTTGTAATTGCCAGTTTTCCCAAGTACAAAGAGGGGACCTACCTGGAAGTACCACACGCAAGAGTGCTATGGAGAGTGACTCAAAAACGCTTCCAACAACTCGGCGCAGACGCAACATACTCATAATTCGGCCACCCGCACCTTCAAGTTACACCGGTGACCTGCGAAAGCAGAGTTCATGCGCGAGGCTGGCCCAGCGCTACGTTGTGCTAGGTAGGCCTCAAGCGCCTAATTCGACGCCCCTAGGTGTCAAAAGGGGTCTGGACGGTGGCCAGTGTCCCTACTGTCCATTGGAAACCAGAGCTTGAGTACTCGAAAGTTCCAACTCGGCTGGACGCTGACCGTTGCATGCGTAACCACGCTGTTGATACATGTTCTCGACTGTTATGGGCCTGCGCCATCAGGTGTGACCTCTCGTCTGATGAGCGCAAAGTCGCACAGCATAGCTGCTGTATAACTTCCATCCTGGCAGACATGCTGGGGACTCAAGCGCCTTCCATCAAAAGCCAGTGATTCCACAACACGCGGCGTTCATCAACCCCTATTTGAGCCGTTAGGAAGGTGGTACAGACATGAGGAGACAGTCAAGGCAATACCGTTCTCTAGAGTCACGTTCCGTTTGACGTAGACCGGTTTTCCTCAGGTAACTGGCCTGCTCGTAAACTTCTGCCGCGTTCCGCCGAGTCAGTGCAAACAAGTGCCGCCGAACGTCCAAGTGCTGAAACTATGACGTGGCTGCCATCCAGCAGTCATCCTGAAATCGCCTCTGCGAACAACGTCTTTTGAGTTGCTCTCGTCAGCACTACATAGGTATGTCCATGAGACAATGTAAAATGCCAAATCAGAGTTTGTCGGGTCTCACTCCGATTCAGCCAGCCACTTCGTCCTTGAGGAGGGGCGCTATCGTCCCTCCCTGCATGCTATCTCTAGGCAGCTGCCACATGTGTTGTGTGCAACGTCTGCAGTGGTCGCAACAGCTAAACGAGCCTGTTGTCCAACAGCCCGAGCTGACGAGGCGGAGAGACGGTACAGCGGGCTATTCGAATGGCTCTTGCACGCACTCCAACACGTTGACACCTGCCATGGAGCCTAGACTAACTGGGTGCTCGGCAGCGGAACGTGTAGCATCCGAAGACACACAGTTGAGGTGCACGCCCGGTAAACAACTTTGGGATGCCGTATATCTAGCTAGTCATTCATTGGCTGAGCACCTGCTATCGTGACTCGAAAGGTACCGAGATCTGCGGGCGCTTGTCTATGCGTGATTAGTGTTGCAGGTACGGTTACGCCCAACGATCGGATACCTGTCTCCTAACCTGCCGGCCGTATTTAGCGTATTTGGTGTTTCACGAAGATCACGAAGATCATTGTCTGGGGTTATTAGACCCCGTAGAGCGACCGAGAGCGTTTATAACACACAACCATCCGCGACCCCTAGTAGCGCTTCTCTCAGTACCAGTTCGATTCTTGTATTGCCATCATGGAGACTCAGTCATACGCGGGATTAACTCATACCCTGCAGACAGTAGCGATAGCTACTCTGATCTTTGCACTATGCGCTTGTATTCCAAAGCTCGACTATCGGTTGAAACTAGCGAAACTCCCTGTATTCGGTGCTTCGAGTAGTGAGAAGCAACGCCAGTTGTACATCAAATCTGCGAAGCAGATATACAGTGATGGATACAAGAAAGTAGGCAACTCTCGAGCCGCCGTGTACTTTGATATTAACGAAACAATAGTTCAAGAATTCTGTTTACCGGATCGCCACACAGGATGGAGAAGACACTATCATTGTACCACTTAGTCTTCTGCCCGAGTTAAGGAAGCTTCCCGATAATGTTTTGAGCTTTCCTCATGCCATTAAAAACGTTCGTCCAACGCATCATATGGGAACATGGGAAACTAACTTTTGCAGCTGATGGAGACCCGATATACGAAACTCGAAACGGAATCACAAGTTGTCATACACTCCATAAAAGCTGACCTCACGCCTGCACTAGGTAAGCCGACCCATCTGCATGTTTCGTTGCATCAGACACTAATTTGAGGCAAGGACGAATGACTGCCACCATCCGCGAGGAGGTCGATGTGGCCATGGAACGATACCTACCTGCCTGCGAAGACTGGACTGAAATTATGATTTACAAATCACTGGTCGACATCGTAGCCCAAGTATCCGGACGTGTCTTTGTCGGGTCGGAACTTTGCCAGGATCCAAAGTATCTCGAGTGTTCGATCAACTATACTATGGATCTGGTCAATTCCGTGACTGCCATCAAGGCGTTACGTCCTTGGCTGCGACCCATCCTGGCACCTCGTCTCCCTGAAGTCCAACGGTTACGTGAAAGGGAGCGAACAGCAGCGGAATATCTGAAGCCCATCATCAAACAGAGACAACATGCCGAGAAGAACGACCCTCGTTGGCAAAAGCCAGACGACGTAAGTTGATACACAATTTATAGGCACTCGTAGATCTCTCTTACTAATACTGGTATTCAGATGATGCAGTGGCTGATCACCCGCTGTACCGCTGATGGCACCCCCTTGGATGTTGCTGCGCTTGCCAAAAACCAACTTGGGCTCATCTTCGCCGCTATTCACACAACCACTATGACGGCTACCAACATTCTCTATACTTTAGCAGTGACGCCAGAATACGTCGGCCCTCTGCGAGAAGAAATTCGAAACGTTCTAGCCGATAACAATGGAGAGCTTTCGACACGAGCTCTTCAGCAGATGGAGAAATTGGATTCGTACATGAAGGAAGTAAATCGTTACTACACACCTGGACTCAGTAAGTCGCGTCTCTCACGAACCTACCCTCTCAACGTTAACATCTTTCAGCGACCTTTAATCGCCGAGTCCTCAAGGGCGTCACCCTCTCTAACGGCCAATATCTCCCTCCTGGCGTGCTTGTCGAGGTTCCCTCCGAGGCCATGTACCACGACTCGGAGTTTTACCCTGAAAGCGACAAGTTCGATGGCCTCCGTCATTACAAGCTCCGCCGCGACGGCACTGCAACTGATCACGCACGCAACCAGTTCGTGACTACCAACGAACAGAACCTGGCATTTGGCTACGGCAGGCACGCATGCCCTGGACGCTTCTTTGCCGCCAATGAGATTAAGCTCATCGTCGCGAGACTGATTCTCGAGTTCGACATCAAGATGCCTGAAGGGCTGACGGAGCGTTACGCGCAGGTTGAAACGGGAAAGAACACCATGCCCCACCCGGCAAAGCAGTTGTTGCTGAGGAAGGTGCAGTCCTGAAGCGAGCGTGGATGATAGAATATATCGCGTCTGGCATAGCTACACTTTAGCGAACGGGCAAAGACCCATTTTCCCAATTAAAATATCAAGCATACACCGCAAACTCAGCTTGTATCTGTGCCAAATTGAGACATTGACGCGCATAGACATAAAAAGAATAGTCGCCCAGCAATCACCCCTTTCTTTTTCAGGCCGCCCACACCCCTTTTCCTTAGCAAGTTCAAGACGAGAGCACCGTTGTGTTGCAGGGAAAAACTAGCATCCATTGAAATATTTACATGAACGATAACTTATAACCTTCTTGTCCCTCTCTATGTGAAAACAACCTGTTGTGATGCTACAATCATAGCATTGCCATGCATCCACCATGTACGGGCCGGCATCAACACATTCTAAACTACACTCTTGTGCAGGTAAAGCGATCTAGTAGCTCGCTGAGACGGTGACAGTCGATGTCTCAGTCACAGTCTTGTAAACGGGACCTTGGCTGCAGGATGTGGGCTGTTGCGCAGAGCCTGCGGTGACATAAACGGTAGGAGTGACGGTGACAGTTGGGGGAGACTTGCAGTCACCCTCGTTGTTCTTGCCGTTGGATGAAGCCGAGGGGATAGGTTTGTCTCCCGCGCTGTTTGATGGCTGAGCCAGCTCATAGTCGGCTCCTTCCGCGGCTTTGTTGGAGAGATTGTTGGAGAGATCCAAGCCAGCAAGGGTGGGAGAGGCACTTGGCTTGGCGGTGTAGTGTCCGGACACCGGCTTAGCTACAGAGGTTGTCGCTGCATCCTTGGAGGAGGGTGCGGTAGCCGAAGTAGCCTCATCAGAAGATGCCAGGGTAGAGGTTGTCTTCTGGGACGATGCCAATGTAGCAGTAGCGGTAGTGTTTGAAGTGCCTGGGTTTGATCCAGCGATACCGGTAGCAGCGGCGCAGCCCGCGCCAGCGGCCTTGGTGGCAGCAGCGGGTCCAGACTGAATAGGGTTGCAGCCAGGGAGCGTCTCGAAGTGAGTTGCAGAGAGGTCATCGTAGGCGTTCTTTGCAGAGCACTGCTCGAAAGTAGAGTCGTTGTCATTGTTGACGTTCTCAGCGCCAAAGCACTGCTTCATCTCCTCTTCACCGCAGCCGCAGCCGCAGTTGCAGCCGTCGGTCTCAGCAGTCGCCTTTGCGAGGACACCCTTCTCCCATCCGTTCATCTGCCAAGAGTTAGAATGTGTATATACGACCTGTCAAAGGTACACTCACGAAATCAGCATGGAATCCGAAGCCAGTAGGGTCACCGGTCGAGAGGACCCACGGTGCGGAGTCGGCACTGTACTGGCCATCGAAGGACGAGATATCGTACCAGAACTCCATGAAGATAGTAGGGAACCGTGCAGCCCTGTGAGTGCTGGGGCAGTTCTCAATACCAACACCGCCGGAATTGGTGGGGTAGGCCATGTGGGCGGTGGGCTGCTTAGGATCCATCTTCTTGCCATTCCAGCAGGACGGGAAGGTAACCTCCGACGCAAATCCGTAAGAGCAAGAGGTGAAGCCAGTCGGAAAGCCAGGGTCGAAGATCTTGTCATCGCGACCATCAGGCTGATGGCAACCCCATCGGACACCAGCAGGGTTGTCACCATCGGAACGCTTCGTTTGGTCTCCAGCAATCATGTTAAAGTCCTCGGGGAATTCGGTAACGTTGGCCCACTTATCACCGTCCCCAGACTTGTAGTAAGTCTTGGAAGCCTTTTCTGGCACACGGTAGAATCCAGTTTCGTTCTTGAAAAACAGAGTAGGACGCCAGTACAAGCTCTTGTCGGGCTTGATGCGGGCAGTTGTGCAGGACGAGTCCTGAGTGGTGTCGAATCCCATAGAGGCTGAGAGGGCGTCTCCACCGTCAAAGGAATGGAGGTGGGGACTCTCAACACCTGGGTACGCACCAGGGTCAAGACGCTGGAAGCTCATGGGTCCAGCGCGATTGAAGAAGCTGAAGTAGTGTCCATGGCAGTCGAAGGCAGATGCCGTGGCGGCTAGGCCAGCCGTGAGGGCGACAATGTTGGTGAGCATGTTGTCTCGTGGGTCTGTTCGGCAATTGTATCGGGGAGTATGCCGGCAAAGGAGTGGATTGGGCGTTAATGAAAGTAATCGAGTCTCGGACCCAAGATCAAAAGAGTGTGAAGTTCTGAAAAAGAATGAATGGTATCCTGTACCGGAGGCCGAAAACCGTGCAGAGCGACAGAGAGGTCAAGCTGACGGGGTCCATGCTGAACATATAAGGATGCCAACGCCGCAGTCCGAAAATTGCGGGCTGCCTTACAATGGTGAGTCGCCCTAAGGAGACACGCCGTTGTCGTTAGAGACTAGTCGATCCTCTAAAGTTTCTCGAGTCTGACTAAAAGAATCTTCCGGGCGCGAATTCAAGGCTACGGCAAGCCACACGCTCGGGGGCGGAGTTGGAGAGTGTCAGGGGTTCGATTTGGACGCTGTGGATGGTTCAACTAGCGACGAACATGCTCGTCTTGCCGCGCGCTGCTCTAGGGCTGAATTGAAACAAAGGGCCAGCGCGTAGTTGCTTGCTGCGTGAAACAAAGCTCAAAGGAATAGGGAGGTATATCGATAGGTGTCGGTGGTTCCTGACGCTAGCGGCACGGCTGTCGCACGAGAAGCGAGTGGCTGATCTTCTAACCGCCGCCGGCTCCCTTGCTTAAAATTGCACCCGGAGAACGAGATACGTTTCTGATTCGTCAAACATTACCGAGATCTTCAACTTTCATCAAAAGGAGAGGCGTTGAGATCAGGTATGAACCGACACCACGGTCGATCGCGTGATCTTCATCAGGGGTAATACCCTGCTATCGCCGTTGAGGCACAAGCCAGCTCGGGACGTTGACAAGCAGTTGTCTCGATGAGTCGGTTCTACATGTGGGACATCTACCTGGGTTTTTTGGTTTTTTGGGGGTCAAGACTGGACATGGCTGTCGCCTATAGTTTCTCTCCATCACAAAGGCCACGAGTAAGACAGCAGCTCCACAGCAAAGCGATAGCACTCCATGCCACGCAAGCTTTCTTTACACCGTCTGTCGTTCAGCCCGCTCAAAGTACCCCACAGATCTCTTACTAGATCCCCTCCAGTTCGGGTGAAGGCGGCCAACAGCGTCATCGCCACCGGTGCCTGACAGTTGACGCGCATAAGCTTCTATTAGATGGCCAGTATCGATAAGCAGATGACTGACCCACATGACATTCGAAACGTAGCTCGCTATTGTGTTGTCTAGAACCTGGCGATCGGTATCCGTTGGGAAAGTGCGGCTGGCTGACGACGCAAAATGCAGGGGCATGACACTGAGCCTGGATATGACGACGCAAATTCTACCTAAGTAAGAGGTGTGATAGACCCGGCCTTGATAATACCAGAGCACCAATAAAGACTGTTCTGTAACATGGTAGACTGAGGGAATAGTTGATCGTCTTCGGCAATAAGCTATTCTCCTAAGGCAAGGAAGTCTTTAGCATGAATGTTTCCATCACCTTTACTCTAACCAACAGTTTTGGAAAGATGCGACCCGGCCGATTCAATATTTGCTGGTCGGAACATCTTCGAAACTACGATTTGGAGATCTAACTGTATTTCTGAATCTCATGTGAAGGCTGAGTGATGTATCTGCAACAGAACAAAAATATCAAGAAGCTCCTCATAGTGCGCAAGGGAGTGATGAAGCCAGGGTCCCTCATCTTCCATCAATTGTAAAGCAGCATATCGTATCACTTCTTTCGATCTCTCAGGCTGTGTTGGATTTAGACCAACTGAACGCTTGAAAGTGACTAGTTAACCGATTTACACAAACTTCATCATCGTCATCAGACATCAAAACACTTACTATTGCAAAGAGCGATCTTCTCCTCGGTCACGCAAGAATTTCACCTTGTTTGATTAACTATAAGGGGATGTCTCCGTAGGTTCTAGTACCCCCTCAATCTCTAGTTACACTCTAGACCACCCTTTCGACACACGCCTTCGACAGATCCCCTTGACAGTGTCCACAAGGCCATAAAATTGGCTCTCACTTATTCCCCAGGGAGCACTACTCGTATTACAGAAAATTAAGAAGCTTCTGTAATGCTGAAATTAATCTCTTGCGCAAGTTTCAATGGTTTTGAGTGTAAAGATTGTGGTGAAGAAACCTATAGTAACATTAGGCGTCAAATTTGGATCGGCTGCGTGAGTATAACTCATCATCCAAGCTTCGAGAAGCTAACCATAGGCCTGATAGACTGATCGATTGAAGTAATTTGCGTCTATGAAGAACCTCCCATAGGGTATTAGAGACGTGCTAAGCTGGGAACTACGGGTCTGAGTTTTTAACGATCATGCATATCATGCCCAACAGCTGATGTGTAGCATAAGGGGGATATTGCAAAAATAGCAATGGGGGCGTCGTTCTTTCCAATTGACTTGTTCATCAGTGTTGGGAGTCGAACCTACGGTAGATAGAGCAGCGGGTGGCTGCACATTCACCGCCTGGACTACGCGCTTGCTAAGCCACGTGGCCCAAGCTCCACCTACTGCCTTACCGCCGACCCTCTTCCTTCCATAGCAAGAATCATAACAATCGGAATCACTTCAGCTCGTTGCAAC
>WODD01000219.1:251272-288898 GCA_019775935.1 Neoascochyta sp. HWLR27
AGCGTTACGGATTGAATCGAAGGTTAGGTCTGCTGGGGTATTCAAACGTTGCAGAGAATGGCCTGTATGCAACCCCAAGGTACGGTAAGATATAGGAAGAATGTGTTTTGCTCTTTCCGACAAATCTGACGTACTTTTTCTTAATATACGTTTGAAGGTGGGCACCACGGCTGACCGTTGAACAAGAAAGTCATTGGAGGCAAGCATTGCCTATCAGTAGCTAATACGGTAAATAACACGACACTATTGCATTATAATGCTGTTCATGATAACCAATTCTTAGAGTTGGCCCGTCGATTTTGCTCTCTGTGGATACACGAATTAATGTGAACGATTACCGTTCAATTGGTGCAGAGACCCGCCTAGGCTCTGACAGTTCCAACAAAGACGACGACCCTACTGCGAAGAGACATGAACTGACGATTAAAAAGCCCATGGAAAACACTGCAATACCTTCAGCTACGAGTTTCAACGGTATAAGGTCTTGAATAATGTTTTCAAGCCCTACCTAATCCAACAGTACGTGTTGAATGACAAAGATCTCCAGATAAATGAAATCATTGATTGCGCCTCTGACGCACCTTATTTGCTCTCAGGAGAAATTTCGATGAATCGGAAATTGTGAGTCGCAAACAACGAGGAGGGAAGCAGATGTGCGAAATGCGAGTCGAGTAGTTGGTCAGTCATGTCGCCCCATTGGATCGATGAGCCCCCGGATCTTTCAGGCTAAACGCCTCGAGACGAGAGACACAACGACGGCAAAATTACAAAAAGAGGAGAGCACGTGAGATACGTAGGCATCATCAATGTAGTCGAATAGATGCAATGAGCCAGCCACTTTGCTTCAAATGTTTACGCGCTGAAGGTCCTCGTCGAACGGGGTTCCATCCTGTACTAGATAGGCTTTTTGATTTTGCGAGCTCTGAACCTTAAGTTTGCCCTTGAACAGCAGCAGGATGATTCTGATGAGTAAGTCACGCCGTGAGATCTTGTTCGGGGCTACGGCGAATGGCAAGGCTCGGAGTCATCCTCATACAACAAGAAACATGGTGAGTCTTTACGATCGTCGGGATGCTCAAGGAAGGTCAAACACAGCTACTGAATCGTGTGTGTACCCTCTGACATCACCCAGCGTGTGATTCAACGATATAACTGCAGAAACTCCACATAGTCGTACAGTTGGAAAGAGCACGCGAGTGTCTTCTCTTGCGGATCTGCTATCTCGTCAATCTTTGCCTGATGCGCAACAGAGAAAATCCCGACTCCATGCTTGATGCATGTGCTGAGCTGGCAATGAAGACGATCTTGTTCTTTTCAAGTAGGCTCGGCCGTTCCACGTGCCTGTGATACCTCACTAGCGGGACGAATGCGAGGGATCTGCTCGTACGTGGCAACAACGCGTACAGGCAAAAGCATGCTTCCCCAGATTCGTGGCTAATCGCATTCCCGTGCCTCGTTTTAGAGAGTTTGGTTGTGGGTAGCTAGTGTACCGGATGCTGAACTGTGATTAAGAGCTCTTTGTCCTTCAATTGGCGGCAGTCGACTCGCGAGCGCTTGCCTGCATAGCTGGAGAAGGCGAACAAAGGTGTGCTTTCTCAGACTTTCTCATTGGTACCTGTATCCATGTGCTCTGCCTGACGAGTTTGATTGTGTGTTACTAGCAATGCAAGCATCGAGTCAGTGAGTGCAGAATCAGTTTTCCCGAGGAAGAAAAATAAGGGCGAGGAGTGGCGAGAAAGGAGACAACGCTGCCGGAGGGGGTCGAGAGGCACGGAGGTGGCTATGCGTGGGTTTGTTATGGAACTATGGCGGGTAGTATAGTGTGAGATAGCGCAGTGGGCCGAAGGATTATGAAAAGCTCTGAAGAGGTTCAACACGCACAGTGGGACTGGTGACATGCGGAGAAGCCGAGGGAGGCACTAATAGCGGCTTTTACACATGCAGCCTAGACCAGTGAGGATCGGCAGAGAACAATCGGCGAACAGACTAGCGCTAAAGGTTAGTCTCGATCTTCGCGTAACCGTTGGAGATGGGAGAAGAAGCACTCGCAGTGAGCACGGTGGGAAACGTTATGTGCGAAGAAAGAGGTGACTAGAGGGTGGGTGTGCCCTCAAGAAGATGCAGAGGAAGTTGATACGACAGAACCATGCCATTGCAACGAACCCGTCTGTGCTGTGTGGTGGGCTACGATGACGAGGCTAGGCGGCGCCAGTAGACGCCACAACACTGGACAGTGCTCGGGGAGCCGAAAGATGGTATGAGCGACAAGTAGTGGACTGCCTAGGGAGGTAGGCAAGTAGGATCGGTTGCGACTGTGCACGAATGGATGTGCGGGACTCGACTCGAAAGTGTCGGAGAGAGGGCGCAAGCAAGATGGGAATTGCAAGGCATCAGCCGCACGGTGGATTGGGTGCAGTACAAGATGCTCTGTCCTGGGTGTCGGGTCCGAAGAGTCAGGGCAAGCGTAGCGTAGACGGGGGGACTCCGAGGGACGTTAGGGAGCTGGCAGATGGATGGATGGGTGGATGGGGGGATGGGTCGATAGGTGGGTGGATGTATGGCTTGGTCGAGCGTGCAGTCCGGATCCTGGCTCGGATCGGGCTAAGCGAGGCCTGATCCCTGCCCCACCCGCGTCCGGACAAGCAGCCAGCTCTGGTGGACGTCCGATAGGTGTGCTCGCTGTAATTGTGGCTGTCTGAGATAGCGTCGTGGCTGCCGTGCACTCGTTCGCTGTCGGCAGTTTGCTAGGGTCTCTGAAAAACGCATGCCTGCCCCAGTCTTCATCTCCATGTGCATCGAGTAGGAAGGCGCAAAAGCAATACTCCAGGCGAGATGAGATGAGATCGAGATGGGATGGAGATGAAATGAACCGGTCCCGCGACCAGATTACCGAGGGCTACGCCCGCAGCAGGGACCATGGAACCATGCGACTCGGTACCAGTGTTGATGCCCCTCTGGCACTCGGCGGCGGCGGCGGCGGAGGCGGCGGCTGGTGCTTGCTGTCTAGTGTCTAGCTCCCATGTGCAGCCGCTGCGACTGACCACGGCTCTGGTATGCTCTTGCTCTTGACTCTTGACTCACTAGGTACTTATATCCTGCTCGCGTTCCTTCCCTCCCGTCCATCCACCCGCTAGCTCGTGTCGCTCGTGTCAGTCACTCGTGCCACACCCGTGCCATCCACACCATAGTCTCTTTAAGACTTGTCTTCTGCCTCTGCTCTTCCTCCACCTCCACCATCACCATCAACACACGGCGCCTCGGTACCACCCGCCACCATGGTCTACCCAATCACCTACCGCCGTCCTGAGCGCGTCCCCTCTGACCGCAGTTCACTGTCTGGTGACGAGAAACAGAAATCAATCCGTAGCTCGGTCCACTCCGGCAGTAGTGGCATGTCCCATGGAATCCCTGATGCCCTCTCTTTTGATCGTGTCGTGAACGGAGGTGTCTGCCCTGTAAGTACCTTCTCCCACGCGTCTGCCATGCCACGACCTGTCCTAACTCTTCCAGCCCTGCACTCTCCGCGATTTCATGAACTTCCTCAAGTACATTGAAATGTCTGCCGAAAACCTGCAGTTCTTCCTCTGGTACCGCGACTACAGCAAGCGCTTTGACCAACTCCCTGCGACTGAGAAGGCCCTCTCACCCGAGTGGACCAGCGAGAGGCCTGCCGGTGATGCAAAGCCAAAGCCTGCCGAGAAGAAGGCCGACTATGAAGTGGCAGCCATCCTTGAAGGCACCGATTTTGCCAACGATGGCACCATAGCGCAATCAGAGAAGGGCAATCCTTTCTTCACGCCACCACATACCCCCACTACCCGTTCGCTCGACTCGTACGAGGAGAGCACAACGACGGTCAAAGCAAGCTACACAGAGCGGGCGTCTGCCGCCTTCGACAACGCAGGTCTCAAGTGGAAGCCTTGTAAGTAACATCAAGTGGTTGCACAACCAGCACTAACGTTTTGCCAGTGACGGTGCAGCCATACCGTGAGGAAGTGAATAGGATCATTTCCATCTACATTGCCGATGGAGGCTCGCGCCAGCTCAACCTCTCTTCTCGCGAGCGTGCAGCTCTGCTCCACGCCCTGCAGAACACGACACACCCTACCGCATTCCGCGATGTGGTTACCACGGTCGAGTGGTCGCTTCGCTGCCAGGCTCACCCCAACTTCATCCGATGGGCCATCTGCAACGGCAACCGCCCCCGAGTGATTTTCGCACGCGGCCTGGGTATCGGTGGTATTGTGGCAGGCATCCTCACCGGCTTGATCCTGACGCTCAGCAGCGCTGGCCGTGGATGGCGAGCACTGTCACTGATTGGGTTCCTGATTGGCATCTCGACGCTGATCGCAGCATGGAAGGGCATGTGCGTGGTCCTCCATGGTATGCACCACCGCCACCTCCGCCCCTGGGAACTGTTCACGTCGGACGACGAACCGGAAAGCAACGACTCCCGGATGGAATCGCTCGACACGCTCGGTTCGCATGCTTCGAGCAACTCATGGGAGGACGAGCCGTGGGTGGCCAACTACGAGAAGCGCAACGTGATCCGCAAGGTGTTTGACCGCCAAGTCTGGGTTCAGGAGCCCGCCCTCCGTCAGATCCAGGACACCATCTTCGTTCAGGCCATTGTCGGGTCCGTCATCATCTCGGGTGTGTGCACTGGCATCTTCTGCGCTCTGCCCAAGGGCAACTTCTTTTAGTCGACTTTCGTTTCTTGTCTTTTGTTGTTGTACGGCCTGCTGGAGTTTGATGCGTTAAATACCCTGGTATATCTTCTGTTAAGTGCTTGTATGATGGGACGGTATGTCTATGGAGACGTAGTAATTGTCTTGGACAGAGAAGATTTATACCGACAGATATGTTGTATTAAATGAAGATAACCACACTTGAAATTGACGTAAGAATCCGGTGTGTGTGGATGTGTATGGAAAGAGAGGCGGATACCTAAGGGGGTGTTGAGGCCTGAGAATGCGAGAGACACGGTGGCTGTGCAGATGGGGCTGCAGGGATGCTTACCGCTCTCCGGCCAGGCGTCGAGGGTTCGAGTAAGGCAGTGTACCGGCATGATCAGGATGGAAACATGCAAGACGGGGGCGCAAGTAGCGGTCGTGGAAGCGGCTATGCGGGGGGCGCTATAGGAGATGGGGCAAGGAGCAGCGCGTCGAATGCGTCAAATGCGTCGCACAAGCGCGTTGAGCGGCGTCGAGCACATCTGCCTACCTACCGTCTAGTTACTTACCTGCCAGTCGACCCCGCCATGTGAGGGTTGGCCAGCGGTGCAGTCGGGTGCAGTCTTGTTGTCGCCGGTGCCGTCTGCCGTCTGCTGGCTGTCGTATACAATACAAGACGGGCCGCATCTCACTTCACCTGCTCACCTGCTCATCTGCCTGTCTGACCTTCTCTCCTCCCGCCATGTCCTACCCCGCTGGTGACAGCAGCTACTACCGCCGCCCGCGCCGTGAGCAAAGCGCCAACTACGTCTCGTCCTACGCTCCGACCTCTCGCCGTGTCGACAGCTACCCCCGCCACCCAGACAGCTACGACTACGACAGCTACGACCGCCCAGACCGCCCCGCCTCGTACCACCCGCGCCGCTCTGCTCCCCACCAACGCTCCTCCCACGCCCGCCCGCCAACATGGCCGCCCGCGCCCACAGTCGAAGATGAGACCAGCACAGAGGGCGACCCGCCCGCTGACACACGTGGTACCGTCGATCAGGACAGCCTCCTCGACGCCATTGACCCGCCGCCGGCGCCCACGCCGGCGCCTGCACCCGACAACGCTGAGCGCCGCTTTGTCATCGTCCCGGACGCCAAACCTGCGCCCCGTCGCCGCAGCATTGCTGAGCGGGGCAATCTACCACACCTACAGACGCACCTCGACCAGACGCACGTAGACGACTCGCACATCGACAATGACCCGCCCATGGTCACCGAACGCGTCTCGACGCCATACTCATATACCAGGCCTCAGCGCGAGACAACGGCCCCGGACTTCCTCCTCTCGCCAGATCCCATAACACCCGCGCCCTCGGCTAGACAGGGTGTCTTTGACGACGACGACGATCTCGACCCCGAGCAAATGACTCATCTTCGCACCCAACGCGCACCCGCCCGCTACAGCTTCGTGAAGAGTGACCTGCATAAGGAGCATCTACGGACAGACCTGCGCAATACCCAGTCGAGTCCTGAATCACCCAAAGAAAGGGAGGCGCCGAGAGAAGCACAAAGGGAAGCACCAAGAGAGTCACCAAGAGAAGCACCAAGAGAAGCATCAAGAGAAGCATCGAGGGAAAGGACAAGGGAAAAGCCAAGAGAAAGATCAAGGGAAAGGCCAAGAGAAAGATCAAGGGAAAGACGAAGAGACATAGCACGGGAAACACCACGAGAACCCCACAGGGACCCTCCCAGGGAAGCACCCAGGCGCCAGCGTGATGCAGACCGTCGCCCTGATTACAACAGCGGCGCGTACCAGCAGTCTTCGCACCCAAGCTCCCCGCATCAGCAGTCGCCACACTCATCATCATCGTCGCTCAACAGCGAGAAGAGGAAATCACGGAATGCTACATTCAACGTCAGCCGTCCGGCTTCACCTCTTTCGCGTGCATCGCCTGCAAACTCGCGCCCAGCGTCCAGAGACAGCGGTGGACCAGCACCGCCGTACCCTTTGTCGTCGGAATTCACACCGGTCATTGATGCAGACTGGAGCACTACCTACCCACCATTCACTATCAACGACAGGTCAAGACCCCCATCCCGGCTTAGCCGCATCGAGACGATGCCGTCCATGGGATACTCATCGTCGACACGCCCTCTAACCTCGAATCCGCTACCGTACCCCTCAGACGATCGTCAGATTGGGGCTTTCATGCCTCCGGAAGAAGACTACCAGTTTGACCACTCGTCCATTGCGTCTCCCCAACAAGCGTACCCTGACTCACCGAGGGTGGCGTCGCCCTCGATTTCTGCCTCACCTCGTTTGCAGGATCTGTCCCTTCACCCGTCCCGGCCCAGAACACCCGCTGAGATACCTCTCCGTGCTAGGAGAAGTAGAACGGACAGCCTCCGATCACAATCTAGCTTTGATGCCCGTCCACAGCCGCCTGGCAGATCGGCGCACCCATTTAGCTCTGACAGACCACTACCATCATGCCCGAGGAGCACGCCGAGCGATCGATACGATGATTGGTACAACCTAGAGGGGTTTCGCAACTTTGACATGTGTCCGAGCTGCTACGAAGGCGTGTTTGCGGGGACACCTTTTGCGTCGCACTTTTCGCAGGGCCGGCGATATGAGCGGGGTGAAAGATCGTGCGACTTTTCCAGTCCCTGGATGAGATTGGGATGGCTTTTGACAATCACACGACGACGCCCGTCGCTCGAGCTACTGTACGCACTTGGCAGCATTGCCGAAACGGACCGGCCGTGCCCAGGAGACCGAGAAGCGAGCTCAGAGCGGGTAGTTTGGTACGGGCTAGTCGACCCGAGGGATGGGATTCATGTAGCCAACTTTGCGGTATGCTCATGCGACGCGCACATGATTGGGGTGCTCTTCCCGAGCATGCGTGGGTACTTTACACGATTGGGGCCGAGCTACCGAAGCAGCCAGCCGGAAAGGTATACGTGCAGCCTGCGTGTGGGCTCACGGCGATTCCCCAAGTACCTGGATCTGCTGGTGGAGCTCGAGGCCGAGGCAGCGACGCTGGGGCAGGGGCCGGCGATTGGGCGGTTTGTGCAGCTGGCGCGGGACAATGCGTTCAAGGGCGAGTGCGCCAAGAGCAAGTCGTTTGTGCGCAAGCCATGGCACTTTATGGCGGCGCTGCCTGCGTTTACCGTGTGCGAGGAATGCTACGACGAGGTAGTGTGGCCGGCGACGCAATCGGCGAGCGTGCCGGGGACGATTCCGCGCCTGGTCAACAAGTCGATCCAGCTTGTGCCGGGCGAGGACGTCGAGGTGGGGTCGTCGTGCTGCCTGTATAGCCCGCGGATGCGGCGTGTGTGGGAGACGAGCGTGCAAGAGCAGGACTTTGGCTATCTTGAGGTCAAGGTGTTGGAGCGCAAGCGGGCCGAGAAGCAGCTGGGGCGAGAGCGCAAGGGGATTGTCAAGTACATGCTCGGGGTGGATAGGGGTGGAAGGGAGTGGGCGAGGGCAAGGGACGATCTGAAGAGCTTGGACCGGGAGTGGGCTACGTGGGAGTAGGTAGGGAGGTAGACGATGTGATATTATTAGCTACTGTGGCCATCATCATTTGGATCCTGACCATGACGACCGTGTACCTTGGTGATGAGTTTACGGGCCGAGGTTGAGTGATGGACAGCGAGATGGATCATGACCGAGACGGTGTCCGAGGTGAGCATGACTTGACGTCGTTCGACCAGACCAGGGACCTAGGTGGGACTAGAGGTAGGTGGTAGCACGAGGGAGAGAGTGTTGGCAGGTAGGGAATACGTGCGGAGTGGTTTGCGTGGTGGACAAGGAAGGACGAGGGCGGCGGCACGGGCGGACGGGCCGGCCAATGAGAAGGGGCGCTAGAGGGGGAGTGGGTGCGGGAGTGGATGTGTGTGCGTGTGTGTGTGCGTGTGCGAGTGCGCGTGTGTGCGTATACAGAGAGACGTCGAGGATGCCCGGGGGGGGGGCCGTTTGTGGCGTGGAGCATGTGGAATGATGAACAGGCCAGTTTGGTGTGTGTGACGGGGGCGACGTGGGCAACGTGATGATGGGCCGAGGGGCGAGCAACAAGCTTTGCCCCTGTGGTGCCAAACGGGGGCGCAGTCTGGCCGAAGGATTTGGCAGCGTCTGGCTCGTACATCCAACGTTAGGCCGCATTGAGGCATACGAGGCCCTGGATTTCCAGAAGCCGATAACAAACGGTTGATCTAGGCCGCGCTTGTAGCGAGCCAAGTGCTTGGGGGCGGGGCGAGGGGTGTTTCGCTTTGGCAGGTGGGCGACGGCAGTGGGGGATGGGCTGGGATGGGCATGGTGGGTGGCGAAGGTGGACAGATGTGGAGGGGAGTGGACGGGGAGTGGGCGTGGAGTGGGCGTGGAGGTGGAATTGGAGGTCAAGGCCAAGGTCAAAGTCAAGGTCATGATTGATGCGAGGCCACAGTCAAGCCAGTCAGTTCAGTCAGTCTGTAAATAAAATAAAATAACAAACTAGGCAAGAGGCACCGGCCGCCCAGCTCCTGCCAGCCGCTAAGCGAGTGACGTACCCCAGAGCCGCGGCCTAGCTCTTTCTCTGTCTGTGTCTGGCTGCGGATGCGGAACCCGTCGCAGACCCTGAATCTGAGTCTCAATCTCAACACGTCCCCCATTGGCTGCGGCCACCCTCTCCCCCAGCATGGCCAGCATTACCTAAGGCCGAGACACAACGCCCGCCTCCTTCACTCAGCCCCCGTCCCCCCCCCCCCGTGCCGCTCGCACGCCCTTCAGGTTTCGGCCCTCCGAACCGTGCATACGCGCAATCTCAATCCGTCCCGCCAGCCAGCAACATGCCGCTCCAGGGGTCGTCGCCACCTATACATACCCGCTCGCCTGCCCGCTGCCCGCCACGCTGCCCTTGACTCTCGACAGCCCGCGTCCTCGCCCTCGCCCTCGCCCCCCCGCCCACCATGTCGTCGACCCTCCTCTCCCCCGACGCCGTCGAGCTCCTCGTCAACCAGGGCCAGCCCATTGTCATCCACGAGGGCTATGCTCTGCACCTTGGCAAATGGATCAACCGCCATCCCGGCGGCCGCCTCGCCATCCTGCACATGGTCGGCAGAGATGCCACCGACGAGATTAACATGTGCGTCTCCCTGCACACTGAAAGCGCGCAAAAATCAAATCAAAAATAAACTGACCGCCCTCAGCTACCACTCCACAAAGGCCCTTCTCATGATGAAGCAGCACCGCATTGGCCGCGTCCAGCTGCCTTGGTCCAACCTTGAGCCCCCGATTCGCCGTGGCCCTGCTCCCAAGGTCGTGCTTGACGAGAAGAAAGACTTCAGCGCCGTGGGTTTCCTGCCCAACGCGCGCGCTGCGCTCAGCGTTCCGCGCGTGCCCTCGCACTCCCCGCTGATTATGAACCCAAGACTGCCACGGTTGCCGGCTTGAGCCCCACCTCAAAAGAAACCTCTGGATGCCGGTCCCGCGCTCCCACTCCCGATCCCGAGAAGCAGCCCCTGCGCGCCGCTACCCCTACCGCTGCCTTCGACAAAAAGGCCCACCGCGAACAGTACGTCACCGCAATCGAAGACGACGAGCGCGCAAACTGCATCCGCAACAACCCTTCGCTCGACGACGATACCCAGCGCGCCATTCTCCAGGACTACCGCGCCCTGCACGACCAAATCAAGGCCGAGGGCCTCTACCAGTGCCGCTACTCCGAGTACGCAAAGGAATCGCTCCGTTACGGCTTCCTCTTCAGTGCCTTCCTGTACCTGCTTTACAGCAAATGGTACCTCACATCGGCCATGTTTCTCGGTCTGTTCTGGGTAAGTTGGAAGCGAGCTTTTTTCCCCGCACGAGACTGCAACTAACGCGCTCGCAGCAACAAATCATGTTTACAGCGCACGATGCCGGCCACCGAGGTATCACGGGCAACTTTGTCGCTGACACGCTGATTGGCGCGTTCATTGCCGATTTCTGCTGTGGCCTGAGCATTGGCTGGTGGAAGTCGTCGCACAACGTGCACCACCTCATTACCAACATGCCCGAGCATGACCCGGACCTGCAGAACATCCCCCTCTTCTCCACCTCCCCAACATACCTCAAGGGCGTTCTTTCGACCTTCTACAACTTCGAATTCGTCTGGGACGCCGCCGCCGAATTCCTCGTCCCCTACCAAAAGTACACGTACTATCCCATCATGGCCCTTGCGCGCTTCAACCTCTACGCCCTGAGTTGGCTCCACCTGTGCTCGCCGCGTGCCGCCCAGCTCGGCGCAGCCTGGTGGACGCGCCCCGTCGAACTTGTCTTCATGATCTGTTACTGGGCAATCTACGGCTATGCACTTGTATGGTTGACACTCCCGACCTGGCCTATCCGCATTGGCTTCGTGCTCATTTCGCACCTGGTGACGATGATTCTGCATGTGCAAATCACCCTCTCCCACTGGGGCATGCCCACTTCGGACCTGGGACCCACCGAATCCTTCCCTGCGCGCCAGCTGCGCACCACCATGGACGTCGAGTGCCCCGCCTGGCTTGACTGGGTCCACGGCGGCCTGCAGTTCCAGGCCGTCCACCACCTCTTCCCCCGCGTGCCGCGCCACAACCTGCGCCGCGGGCAGCAACTGGTACGCGAGTTTTCGGAAAAGACGGGCATCACATACCACTGCCATGGCTTTGTCGAGGGAAACAAGGTTGTCCTCTCACGACTGGAGCAGGTCGCCCAGATGGTGCGCGTCATGGTTGAGTGTCAAAAGAGCATGGCCGAGACGGGCGAAAGTGGCTTGCATTAGAACAGCCAACAGCCCATTTGATATGACCGTAGACATGACTTTTAGACTATCGAACCACTTCGTTTCCTCTTGTTTGTCTTGATGCTGTGAATCTCGCTCAACCGACAAACGTCACATGTGAGAACAGGATCAAAATAACTAAAAATATAGTGCATTATTTAACGATCCTGCTCCCAGAGGACGAGGGCCTGCACTCCCTCATCAACCGTCGCAAGAACCGTCCGTTTTTCCATTATTCCTCCTACAATCTTGCCTTGTTTGCATTGCATGTAACAGAAAGCCAAAAATAGATGAGAGAAAGGGAAAAATAAATAAGATGAAAGCGACGAGAATAGTCAGAAGCGGAAACGCCGAGATTCATCAATCCATCCATCCATCCGTCCATCGCAATCGCCATTTTATGCTCGTGAAGAAAGGAAACTGAGGGGAAGGGGAAATAGATCCGGAACCCACACACAACCTCTCTCTCTCTCTGTGTGTGTGTGTCCTGCCCTCCCTCCCTCCCTCCCCAATGCAAAGCGTCCTTTACCACCGGGATAGCGCCTGCAATGCTGACTAAGAGATTCGATAATGTATGCGCGCGCGGGGTCCCAGAATAGACATGCAATTTGAAATGGACAATGACAGACTATGCGAATCCAAAGTACTCGCCGCCAGCCGTCATGGCCGTATACAGCGCCTTGCGGAGATCTTCATATGACTCGTACTCGGGAAGGTCGAGCTCTGCGCACACGTTAGATTGGGGCTCAAAACTGCAACTTGCATGGGTAAAGTAAACTTACGGTTGAAGCAGGTATGGCTCGACGGCAAACGGTCCTTGCTACCATAGTCGCGGTGGATGTTGAACTTTGAGAACCCGTTCATGCCCTCCAGCTCCTTGAATCCATTGAGCGGAACCTTACTCGTGCCAGTGACGAACTGGAGTAGCTTCGCTTGCTCCTCCTTCTCGAAAGTGCGCACTGCGCGCCAGAACCACTGAATCTGGGGCGACGCGGCAGTATAGTTGTGGTACTCGGTGTTATTCTTCCAGTCGTCCACGTTGATGTCAGGCAGACCAGAGATGAGAAGTTCGAGTTCCTGCTCGCTGAAGATGGAGACCAGCTCTGCTGGAACAATGTCGTGGAAGCCCCGGAGGAACTCCCTAAGTTGCTCGTCAACAGCGCCAATCAAGCGGTGTTCGGTAATGAGACGGATGTATTCGTGCTTGTTCTCTTCCGTCACAGGAATCTCGCGACCGTTTTCGATAAGATCCACAGTCTGCATCTCACCGAACGCCTCAACTTCGGTGGAGAACGTCTCTGTGATGATGTCCGTGATGTCGTTGTGGAGCATCCATTCCAAAGACTTGTAATACTCAAGGTCGAGCGTCTCCATATCCTTGAGGTTGACTTGCTTGCTCATAATCTGCTTGTAGACCGCACGACTGAAATGGCAATCGAGGACACGGCCTTCGTAAAGAGCCTTACCGATGATGCGACCGATGAACTTGAAGAACATCAGGTGCTCAGGGTTGATAGAACTCAGTCGGTTGGGATGGAAAGTTGTACGATCGGAAGCAACTGGAACGAACAGCGCGTAGTCTGCGTTGAACATTTGGCGCGCAATGACCTGGAACCATTCACGTGTGACACCGCCAGCATCCACACCTTCCTCGCCGTGGAATCGAATGCTGAGCTTGCCGTACTTCATCTCTTCTGCGGACTTGAAATACAAGGACTTGAATGAATCCAAGAACACTTGGTCTCGGCGGACGGACAGCTGCAGAGGCGGGTGGGGCTGATGGTTGCCACCCTTAGCATGAAGCTTCCGGTTGAAGTAGTTGCGCTTGTTGTCGAATTCCAGGACCTTGGAGTTTTTGACGAGTAAGGAGAACGTGCCGCTCATGAGTTTGGGATTCTGGCGGACAAGATCGTTCAGAATCTTACGATGATCTTCGGTGAAATTGAAGAACAAGTTCTCCATCTTGTTCTCTGGTGGCGGGCTAGAGAGTGCAAACTCCTTCGGCAGCATCTTGGAGAGAGGCAGTTCCTTCAAAGTTGTGTTCTTACAAACCACCATGAGGGATTCAATAAGTGGAAGAAGCGTAGTCGCAATATTAAGCATATTACCGCGCTGTCGGATGACAGTGAGACATTCACTAAGCTTGTTCCAGAGCGGTGCAAAGGCAGAGTCTTCGTACAGCGTGAGCAAGATGTCTTCTTTCTGAGCAGGCTCGAGCGCCTCTGCGCTGGCTTCTGGCTTGTCCTTGCTGTCACGCGATGGATCAAACAGGTAGTCGAGCGCAGTCAGGGCTCTCAACAGCTTTGTCTGGTCAGAGCTTGCGGGCGAGAACTTGGCGAGAGCGATGCCCTGAACATCTGTAGGCGACTCTGCGTTCGAGACCTGGACAGTCAGGCTGGCAAGATCGTCAAGGGTAGATCTAGCCAATTCCTTTGCGATGCCAAGCAGTTCTTGGCCAAAGATTTCCTTTGCTCCTGGAATGGGTGAAAGGTTGCTGATGACTGATAGTGTTTCTTGGAACACCTTGCTGTTGCATTCACGAGCGGCCAGGATCTTGGCAACCAGTCGGAGGTTGTTCTCAGGGACGTCAGGAGGCGACAACGACTTGTGCTTCTTGGCCTTCTCTTCGTCGCCCTTTGGTTCCTCGGGTTTGGCGGAACTATCTTCGGTCTCTGCAGCGGGGGCTGCTGCTGTAGCAGAAGTCTCGGGAGTAGCCGTAGTATTTTGGGCGGGCTCAGGCTGCTCAGTAGCCAGTGCTTGACTGCCAGTGCCCTCAGTCTGTGCCGCAGCTCCAGCAGCTCCAGCAGCTTCGGCAGCTTCGGCAGCTTCGGCAGCTTCGGCAGCTTCGGCAGCTTTCTTTGCCTCCTCGGCGGCCCTCTCCTTCTCCTTCTTGAGCGCCTGTAGAGGAGCTGTGATGACGCGGAGAAGGCTTGTAAGCTGCTCCATGATAGACGAGCTCTCGACGATGAGCTTCCTGTCCAGGAGAGTCAACAGAGCATTGACGGGATATCTTGTTGACTTGTTGTCCCTCGCCTTGCCCTTACGATTGCCGCGGCTCTTGAAGCCGACGCCAGTCTCGTGCTCAGTGAGGAAGAAAGACCACACTGCAGGGTTCTTCTCCGTCAGCTGAGTCAGTGTGTTCAGGCACTGTTGGACGACCATGAGCGGCGACACATCCGAATTGATAGACAGTGCTCCGTTCTTTCGTGAAATCTTAGGAGTCTTGTCGGCAGGCTGCTGAGGCTGCTTCGCGCGGATTGACAGTTGGGCAAAGCTTCGTTCGACCGCGTTCACATCGGCACTACCGTCTTGCAAGATGGACAACAGAATACTAATGACCTCCGCGCGGTTCTGGCGGTTCTCACAGACGTACCGCAGGATTGAGCTGAGGCTGGCTTTGGCACTGCCTTGCTGTGGAATGAACATGAGTCTGAGTAGAGTCGCCACACCTGCTTTGTCGAGCATCTGTACACAAGGACGGGCTCTTTTCTTCTGTGCTGAATCTTCCTGTCGGCCACGTCGGTCCGGTCGTGGGAAGCCGAACTCGTTGGACTGGTGGAGTCGGCGGTCACCTCCGTACGCACGAGCCTCTGCCGAGATCTCGGGAGGCAGCTGTCGTAGAGTTTCTTCGTCGGTGTCCATGAGAACCGCAGCACGTAAGTCTGGAGGCAAGGTTGCAAGGAAGCTGGCGTTGTCCATGTCCTCTGCTTGGGGAGCAACCGGGCCCTGGTTGCGACGACGGTTCTCCTCACGCTCACGGCGGCGCCGCTCCTGAGCTTCCTGCTGGAGTAATTCTGCACGAATCTCGGGCGGCAATGCTGCCAAGAATTCTTCGTTGATGTCCGTTGGCTGATCTCCAGTCTGTGCGGGTTCGGCAGTCGCTCCGGTCTGGCTAGAAGCTTGCTGCTGTTGCTGACGAGCTTGTTGCGCCTGTTGCTGTCGCTGTTCTTGTCGTCGCTCGGCAACCTGCTGCATCAAAACTTCTTCACGCAGCTCTTCTGGTAAAGCATCCAGATACTCAAGATCGATACCCAGATCCGTAATATCGTACTCGCGCCCCCTCAATACGGTAGTGAGGCGTTGCACCGGTTGCGCAGGCTCCGTTGGTACTGGCTCAGCAGTTTCGGTGGCTGCTGGTTGAACCGCTTCCACACCTTCCATTGTCTGACCGGAAGCAGATACTTCAGGCTGCGCCGCAGTGTCGGTAGAAGTATTGTTTTCCTCAACTCGAGCAGCAAATTCGGCGGCTTGGCGGGCTTGAAGCTCGTGGTCCGCCTTGACTCGAGCCTCTTGTTCCTCGCGCTCTTTCTGCTCTCTTCTCTCTTGCTCCTCCTTCATTTTGCGGGCCGCTTCGGCCTCTCTCTCTTCTTGACGCTTCTTGGCTGCTTCAATTGCGGGAGGTACCATGAGCTTGAGTATGGAGTTGATGACGCGCTGACTCTTCTCGATTGCAGCATGACCGTACAGGACTCTGGCTTCTTCGGTCCAACGTGAGATGGTATATCCTTTCGAGAATTGGATCGCTGAGTATGGGTCTTCCCGAGCAGAGCGAGCCATGTGGCCATCACGGTGGCGGACCATGTCGCGGCGGAACGCAGCATCAAATGGCGGTGGAAGGCCAAGGGGAAGGTTGTTGAAGGAGAGGTGGATAGCACCTCCGTGCTGCTGAAGAGATGGAGCATTGCCCTGGCTCATGGCATTGAGCAAATTGCTGATGAAAGAGACTGGGCTGTCAGAGTTGAAGACCCGGGGGCCCCGCCCTTCGATTGCGTGAACCCAGTCGCTTTCGCCTTGATTTCGCATGGGGCCCTCACGGCCTCCAGAACGACCGCCACGCTGGAGCAGAGGGTTGATGCCATCATCAGCTACTCGTGGACCGGCACCTGGGCGATGCGAGCGATACGCAGGAACAAGAATGCGGTCTCCAGGTCCAGCAGGGAACATCCACGGACTAAGACGCGGTGCATGACGGACGTTAGGAGGCGCTGGGTCGTCCCAACCCCATCCCATTTCATGCAGACGCTCTTCGTCATCTTCGTGGCCCGGATCAAAGTGGATACCATCCTCGTCGTAGTCTTCCTCCTCGTCTTCTTCGCCTGTAGAGGTTAGCCACATTGCGCAGTAGGATGGAATAAACATACCTTCTTCCATCATCTCGTCGTCCAAGAATTCCCCGAGATCACCACGGCCTTGGCGCATCTGGTCCAAAAGCTGCGGTGGATCGAGAACGAAGCCAAGAGCACCTCCAGGCATGTTATCGTCCCCATTCAAGTCACCGGGGAAGTCTTCTTCTTCGTCGCTCCAACCCTCTTCCTGGTCATCCACAAGACTTCCACCCTCGTCATCACCTGTTACCTCTTCCAGCTCTTCTACGAGCTCGTCCATGGCATTCATCGCTTCATCGTCGTCCATGTCATCATCGTCGTCATCCATGTCATCGTCGTCCTCGTCTTCATCGTCTTCGGAATCGTCATCAGAGCCAGATCCCATGCCCTCAGGGCCATCGTCGAGCTCAATCTCAACGTCGACGTCGCCTGGAAGACCCTCGATGGCGCCCATATCGTCGATGTCCATCTCTAGCATCTCCTCGTCTTCCTCCGATACTACGTCGTCGTCACCAATTTCGCCTCCCTCATCGTACTCCATGTCGTCTGCGTAAGGATCATCATACATCATTTCCTCTTCATCCTCATCCTCTGAATCCTCAGATTCAGATTCGTGGGTAGGCTCGAACATGCCTAGAGTAGAGTTACGGAATAAATCCGGTGTCTCCTCGCGCGTGTTGTCAATGAGGTCGTCATCGGACGCTGTCGAGATCTCATATTCATCGGCAGAATCCGGAGCCGACGAATCGTCGTAGTGCGTGCTCAGATCCATTGCTACATAGCAAAGCCACTTCAACGGTTTGAGGATGTACTTGACAGCCCGCTTGGCATTGGGGAAGTTCAAGTCGATGTCGGAAATTGCTGTCGTCAAGATCGTTATGAAGTTCTTCTCATACATGATCTTGGCCATCTGCTTCAGACTCGGAGTGAGCTCTGCATTTTGGGTGAGCATCTCGCCGTTGACACGCTGCGACACCATCCTCGAGAAGATATCAGCGATTCCTAGCAGTCGGGAGTACTTTATATCAAGCGCCTCATCTGATGCATTCGCATCTTTGAACGCCTTGAGCGCGTGCTCGAGAACAAATTTGCGCACAAAGAGTAGATCTGGCTCCGTCTCAGTGTAGGGAGAAACTTGGGTAGCATCGTTCTTTGGCAGAGCATGCTCTCCAGTCTTGTTGCAGAGCGAGACAATGACATCTATCGCGCAGTTCGATGTTGCGAGCTTCTTCTTGAAATTCAGATCGCCTTCGTGGTTCAAACTGCCAATCGGAACAAGGCTGTTGAGCAAGTAGTTCAAGACACCCGAACGCGGCTTAGAAGGTGTAGTGGTGTATGGGTCTGCCTTGCGAGAGAAATTGATGAACTCAACCTTGGCACAGTTGTAGCTTTGCAGGAGTTCGGCAAGGCACTTGAGGATAAAGCAGCGGTAGATGTAGATCGGGTGTGCATCGGCCTTGAATACAGGCTTCTCTGACTTGTTCGGTTCTGTTGCCGCACTTGCAGGTGTCGAAGGAGTATCAGAAACCAACGGGGCAGTCTCGGTAGTCGCTGAGGCCGTCGAAGTCGCAGAAGCACCAGAGTTGGCAGAAGTCGTAGAAGTCTCCGGGCTCTCAGGTGCGGCCTCTGCTGGCTTAGGAGGCTCCGGCTTGTCTTCGATCTCCTTGTAGGCCAAGAGCTCGCACAGTAGATAGTGAATGACTCCGTTCGGGTTCTCGACTGCAGGAACCTTCAGATCTGTAGTTTTTGTGCGCTCAAGGACTGGTTTCTTCAGTGGGAGCTCGCTTGATTCTTTGGGTCGGTCTTCTTCAGCAGTCGTCTCGGGAAGCCCATCCTGAGTGGTTGCTTCCGCGGCAAGCGATTCATCCCTCTTCAGCATGAGAGTTTGAGGCCGTTGATTGGCATCGAAACGCGCTAATTGAAGTTTCTCGTTGGTAATCTCCACAAAGATCTCAGGTGCACGGATAGCGAGAGCATGCATCTGGCGAGTGTATCCGGTCGTGTCCGTCTGCCTACGATCGCGCGACTCGAACATTTGTTGGATCTCGGTGCGCATGATCTGTCGAATCATGTTGTCGTCCTCAATCATATGGCGGAGAACAATCATGAAAGCGCTCCTCAAACCCTCATTGGTAATGCCAGCAAGCTGTTTAGTCATGAGGAAGATACGTTGGATGTTGCGCTTTTCCGCCAGGCGCGTGGCAATTTTCCGTGTGCGGGTGAGCATGACCAGAACACGAGTGACTGATAAAGCCAACGACTCGTCTTTACCAATGCGCGGCAGAATTTCGAGAATGGCATCGAAAAGCTGGTTCTTCTCATCCAGGCTCACAATCGGCTCTGGCAGATCTTCGATGACAGCATCTTCGTCCGATTCATCTGTTGGGGGGACCCACTGGATTTGACGAGGAAGTTGGTCCTCGGCGAGTAGCCGCTCAATAATGAGAAGCACCTGCCCAATCCATGGCGACGACTCTTCTGGAGTCTGGTCTGGGAAGACCTTGATAAATCCCAAAAGTGTAGCAAAGTTGTCCTTCAGTTCTTCCACAATGACATCGTAGAAGTCCTTTTCCTGGACGACCAAGGCCAGCAAGTGAGCTGAAGCGGCTATCTTCTTGCCCTGCGAACGGAAGTCTTCCTCACCCTGATACGACATGAGAGATTGGACCAACGTGACGCCAATTTCCGAGCGCATTGCGTTTGGATCGGAGGCTTTCAACACTGCTGCAGATACCAACTCTGCCAACTCAAACGTCACGTCGTCGTGGGAGTTGAGGATATCGAGCGAGCGGTCGACCAGATTTTGGCGAAGGTTAGCACGGTCTTTGTCAAGATCATCCAAAGCAACCGGCTCCGTCTTGTTACCGACCGCCATCCTCTTCTGGTATGCCAAAGCGTCGTGTGGTGCAGTGAACGGCTGCTGGCTACCAGAATTTGGTGTCTCCGATGACTCCGGAATCTCTTGCGACGCACCTGCATCCTCCATCTGCACAGATTGCGTATCTCGTGCTTCAGAAATTACGTCATCGTTGTTGTCATTGTTTGTGGAAAGGCTGGTGCTGTCTGCATGCTCAGGGACTACAACCTCGGCTCGACTTGGCGAAGAAGAAGGAGGACCGCGAGCCTCAATTTCGTACTGAGGTATCGGGTTTCTTGAAGATTGCTCACGAGCTTGGTTCTGACAGTATTCCTTAGCCATGTGGAAGTTGTCGCAACACCGGTACAGGGCTTCTTCCACAAGACCCTCAGCAAACTCCATCTCCTTCAATCGCTGCGTGTATTCACCGTTGCGTGGCGACCAAGGCTTGATGATAGGCTTGCTGCGCTTCGGGATCTTATCCGCGTTCTTGTACGCACCAACCTCTCCTTCGCACTCTAGAACAGTCTTGAGGATATTGATGGATGTTTTCACAATCGAAGTCGTTGCTTTGTCCATGAGGTCCGAGTTCCAGATCTTTTCTACGGGCTTGATAACAGCGTGTCGGAGTTCAACAACGAACTGTGCGGTGGAGAAGTGGTCGGCCCGGTCACGGTCGCGGTCTGGCCGGGTCTGCATTGATGCGGTTTGTTGCGATTCACCAATGACCTTGAAGTTGATCATCTGTGCATAGAAGGCGAGCATGATCTTGATGCCTCCAAGAGACAGATGCAGAAGTCGCTTTTCAAACTCACTGGTGGAATCGGATGCCTTGCGGCTGATCTCGTGAGCGGACTCGTAAAAGTTGTCCAAGATGTCTGCAAGCACTTCAAAGCCACCTAGGTTCTTGAAGGATACAAGCAGTAGCGTCAAAATGTGAGCGCGGTCCATATTGAGATCAACCATGAGCTGTGACAAGGATGTCAGAGTGACGATCCAGTACGCATAGCGGTCTTCAGCCGATTTCGACTCTTTGGGTCCTTCCGACTGAAGCTGATCAATAACTGCTTGCGCAAGCTGGTCTGCGACAATGGTAGCACACTGTCTCTGGTAGGGCTCGAGACTTCGGCGGAACAGCAAAAGCCTTCCCAGCGACTGGAAAAACGGCGCAATTTCTGTGGGTATCCGACTAAGAAGTTGCCTGAGAGTTTGCGTGTTCTTGAACTGGGCGCTATCCTGGCTTGGCACGGCCTCTTGGGGAGCTGTCTCTTGAGTGGGCGGAGCATCTTCCCCAGTAGGAGTCTCAGAAGCATCAACTGGACGATTACTGCTTCCCATCCCAAAGATGTGGTCTGCCTCAGCTACTCCAAATCCAGAGCTAGCGACGCGGGTCTCCTTTTCCCACGCTGTGGGCATGTTCCGCTGCAGGAGAATTTCTTCCCACACGCAGCTTCGATGAAGCTTCCCGAGGCTGTCTACAAGACGGGCGTACATGTCTGCAAGATTGATCTGGCCAGAGACGTTATGAGCTGAGCGGGTACTATACATCTGGCTTTGGAACGTCAAAGTCATAGCCCCAACAAGCGTATGGGCGGTGACTAAGGATTTGACATACTCCGTTCCATGCTGTAGCAATTCGCTATCCTGAGGTTTGGTGCTGCCTGTGAATGGGGCGAAGAAGGCGTGTGCGCCGGTGTGGCGCAACAAAGGCTCGAGGCGTTCTAATGCCTGCTGAGTTCGCTTGATCAAGGATGGTACTGCGATGTGAGGCTTCTGTTCAACTAAGACTTGAACGACACGACCAAACTCCTCGCTCATGGTCCGAGACTCTTTCGACTTGGGGTCGAGACAAGCAAGGCTAGAGATATCAAGGATAGACTCAACACCATCAGCCTCAATGTACGCAGCGCACATGGCGTGGTTGGAGAAGAAACCAGACAGGAATCGACAAAGCACCCGGATATATTGCCCCGTGGTTGGTCCGTTTGCACTATCCTCGGTCTCAATAATCTGGTCGATGGAAACAGCCTCGATAGGAGCCTTGGCTGTTGCCTGGGCATCTGCATCCTGCATCTCAACGTCTGTGCTTGAAGCTGCAGTGTTGTTGGCAGTTACGGACGGACTCTGGGGTCCGAGAAGGGCTCGTCGACCGCCGGCAACGAACAGCTTGCCGTCTGTGTCTTCAGTCCAGAGCTTAGCACCAGCGCCCTCCTTCTCCGCTTTGTCTGCGCAGAGTTGGACGACCCGTGCGATCAACTCACTGAGACATGAGAGGACTCGAGCCTTGAGTGGCGGGTGGTGACGTACCAGCTCATCGAACGTGTTTCCGATCATAGTTGGCATCTCCATGTCGCCGTCCAGGGCTTTGACATGAGCAGGGCTCTCAAAGATTTCGAAGAACCGCGTGAGTGCGTTCGAAGACTGGAACAGTTTCATACCAGCTTCAGCCAGGCAAATGGCCCCAAATGCGGGAGGAAGGGTTGATATAGCCTCAGCTACCGGAAGGATTCCTTCAGCAAGCGGCTTTCCAGGCTCCCGTCGGGGGTACGTTCGCTGTGGCTTCGTGGTTGACAAATCCTCGTTCTCATCGTTGGCGGCCGCGATGGCCTCCGAGGCCGGCTCTCTTGCCACCGTCTCGAGGAAAGCGTCGCTCAATCCAGCTTCCGCAATAACCTGATAACTAGTAGGCTCGTTGTGTATAAAGCTGGTGAGAACGTTGACGGCCATGCTCCATACTGTCGAGCCGAAGATGCGGGCATTAGACAGGACCGTACGAAGAGCAGCCAGCAACTGCGCTGAATCTATCAGTTGTCGCATCAGACGATCAAAGTTGCCACCTGTGTGGGACATCATGTGATTGAGTAGCTTGAAAAGCCACCTGAGAGTTTGCTGGTGGTAAAATGGGATTTGATAATCGGTGAGCTGGGTTCTGTACTCATTTGGTATGCCTTGATTCTCCTCGGCGAGCTTCTTGGAAGTGTCGACTTCATATTGCATAAGATCGGCAATAATCTCAAGCCCCTTGGCCGCAACGAGCGCCGCGAATGCGTGTTGCAGGTTGAAAACAAAGGTGTCGACAAAATTGAGTATCTTAGGATGATTCCGCTCCGCCTTATCAGTTCGCAGCTTGAGGACGTCGACGAGAACCTCAAGAAGCCCAGCAGAAACCATTCCTTCTCCAGTGCGTGACTGAGATGCTGGCAAAGTGTTGAGCAGAGAAAAGACAGCATCGCGCCACTCATCCTCTTCGATGTTGACTTGAGGGCCGTCTGGTACGGCGAGTCCAGCAACAAGTTTACGTACGATGTAGAACAGAACACCGTGGTTGACGTTGACACTGAGAGCGGTGCAGATATCGGCAGACTTGGTCTTGTGTTTAGACATGGCCTCAAGGGCATTGAGCGTCATTGTCTGAAGCTCCGTTGACAAACCAGTCTCACCATTGCCAGGAGGGTGAACCAACTCCGATAGCTGAAAGGCCAGCTGCAGTCGGCGTGGTTCGTCAGCATCCTGCTGACCTAGTCGCACGTGGAACTCTTTGTCGCCATGTACGAAACCCATGTTTGCGATGGCCAGTAAGCGAACTGCGACTGCATCATCTCGTCCTGTGTTGCCACTGTTGAACATCTTGGCAGCCCGAAGCTTGTGGAGGAATTCATAGTGTGTGCTTTCGGGAAGCTGGGCAAGTCCCTGCTTGAGAAGATCATGGATGTCGGTCTTCGAAATCTTATCCGCAGACAACTCGAAGGTTTTGGGTCCGTTAGGTCGACCGGCGGAATCTCCCGGCGTGAGGACAGGAGTGCTTGGAGATTCTGCCGAAGGAGCGGTTGCAGTGTGTGGCGTTCGCGGGGTCTGGTTGCGCATATTCGATGTTCTCCGTACCGGGGTAGGCGTTGTAGGCGGCTCTGTAGCAGGTGCAGGCCTGTTGCTGTCCTCTTCTGTTGTGGCGGTTGGCTCATAGTATGAGATCAAGACGCCACCAAATTCCTGCTTCAACGCCGAGTCCGACAGAGCGTATACACCCACGAGGTCCGAAGGGTTGAAGCGGTCCACATCTGTTCGTCGGTCGCCGAGCGCTTTGTCCTTTCCCTTGCCAGATGGAGTGGCGAACAGTGGGGTCGCAACAGTGGGTCCCTTGGGGAAGGGCGCAGACAGCTTTTGAATCTTGTCAAGGTTGATATTGTAGTGGCTCGAGAGAAGCGAGGGGTTCATGCCCGCTGGCGAGAGCCGTACGCGTGCAGCATGGTAGCGCTGTGATAGGCGGTGGCCCAGGCGAAGCGTTGCCTTGAGCAGCGAGGTAGATGTGGTGTTGAGAAGCTTATCCAGGCGCTCGCTGCTGGAGTATAGGCTGCGGTTGCCGCAGTTTTCCAAGAGCATGCGCGTGAAAGTCAATATCTGCTCGACCAGCTCCCGATCGCCGTCTTTCGATAAGTGCAGGGTATCTAGGACGGCCTCGGTGACGGCGGTTGACGTCTCTGGGGTCGCGGCGGCCTCGTCGGCATCGCCCTTGAGCAGCAGTCGGCGCTGGAAGGGCTGTGTCTGGGGGCCGTCGATCAGCCCGTATTCCTGGTTGAACAGATCTAGAATGTGGTCGAAGCGGTTCAGCACAGGAATCCAGTGGTACGCATCGCCACGAGGAAACGGCCACTGGCGGGGGAACGACGCGAGGTGGGCGGGCAACTGGTAAAGCGGTATCGACTCGGTTGCGCGGACAAACTCTGCTATCAGCGACGACTACAGATGTCAGTGGGGGGCGGGTCAGCAGCATCGTGGAGGCAACACGTACCAGAGTCGACTCATGTCGCGCGGTAGCCTGCTTCTTAATCTTCATGTTTGCGCCGGGCGCTCGGAATGCAAGCCTCGCTCACATGCAATCTCGTCGGGGCGACGGCTCGCGCAGCTGCGACTGTGACGAGGGTACAGCGTCGTGTGTCGATGGCCGTTGCTGCTGTGCAGACGTGCGGCGTGCGACGTGCAGGGCCGGATATGGGCGGGGGTGGTGGCGGAGGCAAGGCAAGCAAGACACGGCGCTGAGGCAGGCAGAGGCAGAGGCAGAGGCGAGGTAGAGCGCTGGCAGGTCACGGTGCAGGCGTGAGTCTGGCAGGTCTGGCGATGAGCTGGAGGGGTGGGTAATGCGCAGGAACGGTGAGTGAGGCGTCTGCGTTGTGTGTCAAGTGGGTCGGCGGTGTTGTCATTTTCCCATCTGCAAGCTCTCCAGCAGCTTCCGCCGGCGATGAGCACGCGCCCGCCAAGAAGAACGGCTATCACGAACGTCTGTTATAACAACCACGCGTCACGCTATTTGCATGTTTGGAGAAAGTGAGTTTGCCCAAGTCAGATAAAGTGATATTGGTTATGACGGACTGCCACCCCTCTATCGCCCACCCGCTGCCCGCTCCGCCGCGTCTTCGTCGGCCAGCCTGATCGTCTCTTCCAAGACGAGCAGATCTCGCTCCAGCATCTCCGCCCAGTTCTGCACATCGCCCACCTCGTTCAGTCTCTTAGTGCTTGTATCCCCCAGCTTCTGCCACTGGTCGCTCTGCTTGCTCAGTGCCGCCGTTTGTTTCAGCAGCTCCTTCTCCTGCTTGGCTATTGCTTTCGAGTTGGCGTGTAGGTCGGCGGTGCGTGTACGTAGATCGGCATCGATCGAAGTGCCGATGGAGGCAAGTGACGCGAGGATGGCTGCGCGAGCTTCAGCTTGCTGCTGCGCCGTGGTTGCTGTTGGAGGTGAGGTCATCGTATGAGACTGAAGGCTGTGTTGACTTGGGCGGCTGCGAGGCACCAGAATGAGATACTGTTTCTGTGCGTGTAGTAAGAGGCCACAAGGTCTATTCATCCCCCAGCTACAGGTAATCACGGGCATCTACGCTACTGTCTATTCCCTGAAATGCTGCGTGAGGGTGTGGCGGACAGGTACATTAGTGGTCAGCCCAGGACCCCTCATCTATATCACTCAGAGGGCGTAACCATAGCTAGAAGCAATGTCTAGCATGTCTTAGTCTACCCATCGGCACACTAGATGTAGGTCTGCATGGACAAACCAGATGTGCGTACCTTGCAGGCTAGGTAAAGAGATGAAGATTGGCTTCTGTCACTCTAGATAGATGGTGTATGGTGTAGTTATCAAGGCAGGATGTCGTCGAGACGCATCCAAGTTCAACACTAACAACCACTGCAAACCTTGATCAGGCTATACCTACTTCTAGGTATTGGCGACCTCGTCGCCGCAGCAAAGACGTCGCAGAGCGCAGACAGATTGGCAGAAGCAGTCGAGTGATGATACTACACAATCACCCAGCCAACACCAAACACCAACACTCAACAGCGAACCCTTACTTGACGCACGCATACAGCCCCTCATCCCTCTCCCCGCACAATAGGTACTGCCGCACCTAGATGCGGTGCAAGTCGCGCACCCGGCCCCTCGTGCCCTCATCGTGTCCGCCATGCAGGCACCGACTACCAGCCTCCTTGCTTTGCGCGGCTGCAGGTGCCTTGCTTTCCCCACCCCAGCCATCCCAGCCTCGCACATCCACTCTCCAGCCTCTCACCACCATCGGTCCAAACCTTGTAGAGCAAGACAAGCACGGTTTAGGTAATTGGAAGCAGGGGTAGACGTGCGCGATCCACTCTCTCCGCCAAGGACTGGTGCAGCAATCGCGAGTCGTGATTCACGACACCACGCCATGCGACGCCATGCGATGCGACGCGATATCATGTTTTTTTTCTGGCTCTGCAACACACGCCTACCTACATTGCATATCGCATGGTGTTGCAGGGACAGGGGTTGCTGAGCAAAACAGATCGGCCGGTCGCTTGCGCTAATGTGGAGAGACGTGCAAATCCAGATCCATGTCGTTGATGTCAGCACCGCAGATGTGGGGAGGGGTGGCCTGGCTGACAGTGTGGCTGCGTTTATGTCAACCTCACTTCTTGGGCGACGATACGCAGTCACTTTGTCCTTTTCGCGTTGCAACGTCTTTCCTCAAGTCGGACAGTTTTAGCTAAATCACAGTGTCATTCATGTCTTGCGCCAGCTGCGCCAATCATCCGCGCTCGAAGCGCCGGTGCCTGGTCGCACCACGTGTTGTACCTCGAGTCGAATGCACACAACATCTCAACAGGGGCATCACGCTCAAGACATGCCGTGTACATATCCTACAACCGTCCCAGCGCGGCACAAGCAGCATCATTCAGGTAACAGCAAAGAGACGAGTTTGGAGTATTACATGTATTATCGTATTGATCAGTTTGCTATCTACCAGCGCCCAGACTCAGAACGCTTTCCGTGATGAGGGTATTGAAGCGCCTTGCGCGTGAAGTCCATGAGCTTAATCAGTCGTTACCATCGTACCTGCTCGTGAATATTCATGAAAGAAGAGAAACCAGCGCCGTGAAGTGAAAGCACAAGTGTGCAGACCTGTCGCCGACGCAGACACACACCGTTATCCAAAGCTCGTCCCATTATCACGCCAACCATTAGCCTCATTAATCATCTCGGGCAGGAGCTTGGACAAGGCATTGTCGGGTGCTTAGATGAGGAGCCAAGCAGCAAGACCGACACCAGCGGCAATGGGCATGCCGGTCATCTTGGGTGCAGCAGCCTGGGAAGCAGCCGAAGAGGCGGCAGAGGCAGCGCTCTCAGTAGCAGAGGAGGCGGCAGAGGCGGCGCTGTCGGTGGCAGACGAGGCTTCAGAGGCCAGGGAGCCGCTAGTGTTGGTGTTAGAATCAAGTATGTTGTAGGGGCAGGGTAAGACTCACGTGGCGGACTCGATAGCAGAGCTGGCCGACGACAAAAGGGAGCTGATGACGGAGGCGGCGCCAGAAGCCTCAGAAGCAAGAGACGAGGCAATGCTGGAGGCAGCCGAGGAGGCCTCGCTGGCGGCGCTTCCGGTGATGCCAGCAGCGGCCGAGCTGTAGACGGTGGAGAAGCCAGTGGTGGCGGTGACGACGCTGCCGTCGGAGTTGGTGGAGGTGGCGAGGAGAGCCTCGGTGGTGATGGCGGTGCTCTGAGCTCCAGAGGCGGCGTCCGAGGCGGAGGCCAGGGCCGAGGTCAGGATAGGCAGGGCAGCGGGAGCAGAGAGGGAAGAGGCAACGCCCTCGCAGAGACCAGCAGCGTAGGAGATGGCCTGGGCAGACTCGTCGGCACCACAGGCCTGACGGCTGCAGTCGCGAACACCGTAGGCCCAGTTGCTCTGGCCACAGAAGCAGCCGGTGTCACCAGAGGGGCAACTGAACTCGGTGTTGGCGATGAGGTTCATGTTGTTGACACACATTTGCTGTGGCGGGCAGGTTAGCTTGAGGCATTGGGCCGTGGGGGTGGCAGGAGAGGACGTACAGCACACGAGCCAAGGCTCTGGGCCGAGGCGACGCCAACGGCGACAGCGAGGATGGCGAAGGACTTCATAGTGAGTTGAGGTGAAGGGATGCTGAGGAATGAGGTGCTGAGGCTGAGGCTGAGGTGATGGAGCTGAGGATAAGGGCGGCTGTGGATGCGTATGGGTGGATGGGGGAGCGAGGGAGAGGGTGGGCGGCGCCGGGTTTATGTAGTGACGGTGGGTTCAGTGCCAGTCCAGTTGCAGTCGCCGTCCCAGCCCCAATGAAAGCTCCCCAGCGCGTTTGCAAACAGAACAGGCTCAGGATGCTGGCTGGGGCCCGATCGACAGGCACTTGCGATCAAGGCATGGACGGCTCCGTGCGCCTGCCGCCAGCGGTCACAACAAGCTAGTGCCAGCACGGCTAGCCACTCTGCCACACCCCAACCACACATGACGTCGCACGCCTAGCCAATGTACTCCCGATTTCCGGCTTGCGATGCTTGCGATGCAATGCGCCCCCCGCGACGTTGTCCGTCTTTACCGCACTTCCTGGGCACACAACACACACACGCCTGGCATTGCTCCGCATGCTCCCCACATGCACACGCACCTTGTCCTCGCTGCATAATTTGCTTCGACACCGCCCGCGCCTGTTCAACCGGTATTACAATTGTCGCAAACCTTGTTTGGTCCTATCGAGCCCTCTGCATGGCGCCGTGTCCTAGCCAACAGGGCTAACTAGCCACCTCACTAATCCCACGCCCACGCCCACGCCCCCCAGTCAAATTGCTCGCCGTCTCACGGGATGGGCTATCGAGGGTCCAGAGCGGCTGCTTCTGGCCCGAACTCCTTTACGTCGCCAGCCTCGTGAGGCGGGGTTGTACCCAGCCACAGCCCCCCGCCCGGCGCAGCACCACTTTTCAGGTTTTGCGCCCGCCAGCTAGACACGCTCGCCCTCCGTCTGCTCGGCCAGATGCTTCTCTTCGGCTGAGGTGATGCAGTGCGTGTTCGCGCCTGTACACAATGACCAGTCAGTCGCCTGTTCCAATCATGGTGGCCGTCGCGGGAAATTACTGGCGACGGCGACCCAACCCGAAATGAACGCACCTAGCTTGTTGATGGTTTCCATCCACTCATCGTACGGATCAGAATCAAAGACAATCCCACCCTGCGCCAGTCGTCAGTCCTGTCTCGAAAGCAAGATTTTCCGCACTTACCCCTGCTTGGAGGTATGCGACCCCTTCCTTGACGAGCATGGTTCGGAGGGCAATGCAGGTCTGCGTGGATCAGCAACTGTGGACCGTGCTGCTGGCGTTGGAGCGGGAGCGTGAGCGTGCAACTTACGTCCATGGCTCCTTCAATCTCCTTGTCGCCATCTACGCTGCCATAGCCAAAGTATCCAACCGCACCGGCGTATACGCCGCGTTTCTCTTTTTCCAGTTCCGCAATGAGCTCCATTGCGCGCACCTTGGGCGCACCACTCACAGTCCCTGTGCGCTGTCAGTCGTGTGGATGTGCGCCGTCAACTTGACGTACCGGCGGGGAAGATGGATCGGAACGCATCAAATCGCGTCTTGCCCGGCCGCAGCACACCAGAAACCTCCGAAACGAGGTGCTGGACGTGAGAAAACTGGATCAATGAGCGAATTGGTCTTGCATGTTGCGAGCATGACGATGTTGGTTACCTTCTGCACGACCATCAACTTGTCCACACGTGTTGACAGTGGGTCGCAGACGCGGTTTACGTCATTCCTGGCTAGGTCGACTAGCATGACCTGGCACCACATCAGTCGCCAAATTGACGTGTACATGTCATCGAACCTACATGCTCAGCCCGGTCCTTGAGGGAGCTCGACAGCTCTTCGGCCAGCGCTGCATCCTCCTGGAGCGTTTTGCCTCTCTTAACCGTGCCCGCGATGGGGTGCGTTATGATCCTGCCTTGCTCCTCCTTGACCAGTAGCTCGGGACTGGCACCGACAATCTGGAAATCGGCGCAGTCTACAAAGAACAAGTAGGGCGAAGGGTTGACGTTTCGAAGGTTCCTGTAAATATTGAAGGGGTGCAGCGACGTGGGTCTGGCAAACCGTTGCGATGGGACTGCCTGGATAATGTCGCCCACGCTGATGTGCTTTTTGAGGTTCTTGACATGGCCCTCGTACCCCTCTCGGCCAATGTTGGACGTGTATTGGTTTCCGAGTTGAATGGGTCCCTGCTCTGGCATTGGTGTCTCCTTGTCTTTGAGGATTGCCATGTATTCCTTCAGCGTCAGCTTTGCCTGCTCGTATGCCTGCTCCAGGTCGTCCAGGTTGTCGGGCACTTTGACGTATGTTATGACCTTGACGACTTGGGCAAAGTGATCGAGAGCTACGATGGTGTCGAAGAGCATGAACAGGCTCTCAGGGACGCCGAGAACATCCTTTACGTCGTCTCGCCTGGTCTTGGGCTCAAAGTATTTGACGCAGTCGTAGCCAACGTAACCGACGGCGCCGCCGGTCATGGGAGGGAGTTGTATCGAGGGCACTGTTGCAACCCGGCCTTGCGCGAGCTCTTTCTCCAGGCCGGGCAGGGGATCCGTCTCGTCGCCATGGCCGGGGCCAGTCTTGATGACCTTGCGGGGGTCTGCGCCGACGAAACTGTATCTTCCGATTGTCTCGGTGGTCGCGGCACTCTCGAAGAGGAACGACAGCTTCGACTTGGACCTAGAGAGGTTCAGCGCCTGAGCGAGAGCCCTTGATCATCCGCGTCGACCACATTGGTGTGTAGAGGACCAGAATGAGTCACGCACTCACTTTGCAGAGACTTTGAGATAGATGCTCGAGGGCGTCAGGAACTCGGCGGAGATGGAGGAGAAGACGGGAACGAGGTTGGGCGGATTGGGCGACTTGGCAGCAGCAGCCAGTACTTCGCGGACGACATCGAGGGATGGCTGAACGCCTAGCTATGGGCGGGGTCATGCGCTCAGCTGTGTGTCCCGCTACGGGCTGCGGGGGTGCGCGGACAGACGTACCTGGGAGGCCATGTTGTCGGGCTACAGCTGCAGAAGCTAGGAGGGGATGCTGAGCACGAGGCTGTCTTTGATAGTCGACGAGTCGGGCAGAGTCGATGTTGTCTATCTATTCAGTGTTCGGGCCAGAAATCTATGGCCGCATCAGAGTGCGCAGCCAATCGGACTCTGCCTGCTCCCGAGCGGATTTTCTGCCCGCTGCACGCATGCACGGCAGCGAGGGGCGGGGCTGGCTGGCGGGCCCGCGGGCGCGCACGTCACAGCGTCAGCGCCGTTCACCGACCTCCTCGCCCTTTGTCGCGTTATTACCCCAGCTCTGGTCTCGTCCTCCCACTGTCACACGCTTCCCCTTTTGCGCCTGCCATACCCACGCGTCTTGCGACTGCGACTACGACCGCGACTGCGCCCACACACTTTTTGGAACAGTAGACCAGCGCGTGGCTGCCGCGCACACCCAACTGCGCCATGGAGACGCACATGCCTTTCGCACGCCCGTACACACCACCCGAGACCGAGGATGGGACGAGCCCACCATCTGAACTCCTGCCAGACCCCTTCAAATCGAATGCGAGCCCTGACACCGACGCAAATGCCCACTGGCCGCCACCCGCCACGCCTACAAACAAAGGCACGCGATGCGACACCATGTTAGAGCCACCCGCCGGCCAGCCACACCTCGCTTCGACCGTCAGTGAGCCGGCACCCTACACACCCACCAAGACATTCAACCTGGACGAGCACGCCCATGGCGCGTTGCGCTACCCGTACACGCCCGAGAGCTCACGCATTCTACGCGCTAGCACAGCTGGTTCGCTGTCGCCTGTGCCATGGGACAATGAATCAATCCACTCGGCTTCACCCGTGCAGAGCGCCCTCTCGTCGTGCATTGCGCACTTCCAGAACTTCATAATGACGCGCCATCCAACCGATGACCAGCTGGAATATGTAGTCGGTCAGTTCGAAGCCATGACCACCTACCTCTCGGCGCCAGAATCACAAACAAAAAACACCGCCGAGTACCTCTTCTCTGAGTTCGATAGCCCCATGATCGGCCCATCCGAGGAACAGCAGGAGAAAAGCGCTCTCGAGGCTAACGCAGAATATGTTGCTCAGGTGGAAGCCTACATCGAAGGCGTGACCAAGTACACCGAGGAGCTCAAGGCCCACTTGGAAGAAGTGAAGACCCTCAACCACGCTCAACTGGCCATGATCGAAGACCTCAGGAGCCAAGTAAAGTCCTCACACAAAGCTAACCGCGACACATTCAATGTCGAGGACGAGGAAGCCACTACTGCGCAGCAGTCCGCTCCGCAAGCCTGGCCCGTACCCGAGATGACAGATTCCAGCACGCAGACAACTCTGACTAGAACAGTCCGCATGAAGCGTACCCCTGCTGCAAGACGCGGTTTCTGGACCTCGTTGAGTGATGCTATCGACGCGTTTGGTGACGACCTACTGGACGGATGACAGTCCTGTGTTATCCTGTTTGATACGTCTGTTCACATATTGCTGCCACTTTTTTTGGTTTGGACGGCGCCACGCGGTGTTTGGGTAGGCTGTTGATTTGCAGTGCTGTTTAGTACCCTGCAAAGTCGCCGAGGAGGCTGACACGACATAACGAACTGGGCATAGCGAAGGCGTTTGGTTTTGGATTCCCCCCGTTCTTGATTAAAAGGGCCACACAACGACCAATCGTTGCATGCTATTGATTTGAGTATCTAGGAGACAATGTGTCTTCGGCCCGTTCTCTTGCTTCAATCTGCTGTTGTTTATACCTCGTTGTGCCTTGGTCTTTGTTCATACTGTTTTTTAAGTGTGTAGTTTTTAATATTATCATCTTTCTTGAGAGACTCAAGTCCACCCAGGTACATCATTTGAGTCGTCTCTGTTCGAAGACATTGTACAATGTATACGTGTTTCATATGCTGAACAAACAATGTAAAACATACTTGATAACTATGTATATCTTGGACTCTGCCGTACAATAAATCAAGTCTTTAACTGTCGGGAACACTCAAGGGTGAGATGCCGGACTATAACGGCTACTGAATACAAAAAGGGATACAGTCTTCTCACTTGAGCGTCTGCTGTCAACCCAAACGACCCTGGTTAATTGACCAAGCCCTCCGGCGCTCATCAACCATCAGCCAATGCTGCCCAAGCTGCGCCAAATACGGCTCGTCGACATACGGCCTCGCATTACATGGAATCGTCCCCTTATCAAGATCCCACAGAGTCCCTTTCTCAGCATGCCTGCGTACAAAGTCCTGGCACTCTTCAATGTCAAAGTCGATTGTGTGATGTAGCCAAATGCTTCTGATCATGACTGTATCAACAGTCTCGGCCCGGTTCTTGATGCGCGCATGAAACAGGTCGTTAGGGATCAAAAGGCGCCGTTGGGAGCCCAGAACGAGCACTTTGATGGACCTGGTGGTGGATTTGAAGTACTCAGCCCAGTCTTCGAGGGATTGGTCGTTCCCGTCCGGACGCGAGACGACTAGGGTTTCTAAGGCGGGGAGGTGCGCAAGGTCGTGGAAGAAATTGAAGTTTAGGTCGACATTGTACAGAGCGAGCCGCCTTAGCTTTTTCCAGCTTCGCCACACTGCTGGGTGACGCCCATCATCCGTCACTTCAAGGTACAATTCATCTCGTGTGCTGACAAATTCCTCGAGATTCTCTAGGCGCTGAAAGCCCTTTCGAAGAACGCGTCGGACTGCTAGATGGTCATCTTCTGGGTACAAACTCCGCAGTGGTATGTCGATGACTAGTCTCTTAAGCGTATCGCAGGTATAGTTGAACAACTCGCGAACCCAAGAGCACAGAGGCAAATCATCGATGGTTTTTCCGAATGGCGAGAGAGACAACGAAGCAGCGTTTCTCAATTCTGCATCTTTCTGAATTGCCAAAAGATACGCACTCAATCGTTTCGGTGAGTCGAGATACACGCATCGCTCGCGCAGATAGCGATTGGCCAGCCGTCTTGTCTCATGACAGACCAGAGTGAACGTGAGCAGCAGTTTGGTAATATCGTGAGACGGTGCGAGTATCACATCTGCAGCCGGCAGCGAGCAGGTGATGATTTCCAGCACGAGTTCAAGCGGAAGATATCGACAAACCTCCATTCTGAGTCGGGAGGCATCGTGAACGTAGGTAGTGAGATGGTGTGAAAGCGGGTCCGATGCTGCGCAGGCTAACCCAAGTAGGATTCCGAAGAACGATCGCTGCAGAAAACATCAGAGCCCCACCATCCGCTATCAATTCACCTCTGCATACATGCCTCATCAAGTGAACAATGGTCAGTTGTTTTTATACTAAAATATGCTCAAAAATATTTGCATTAATCATTAATCGTTATGAGATAATTATTCTAAAAAGAGGGATCAGATCCTCATATGTCTTGACCGTCTCGGTGCTAGGACCCCAATGCGACTGAAGACCATTTTGGTGGAGCAACCAATGTTGACTTCAATACCTAATGTCCGACACGATACCGACTCCAGACTCGAGACCCATAGAACAACACAGAAGGTTCTGGTGTAGAATCTGCGGAGTGGACCGCACTAACTTGGCACATGTAGCCATGTACCCGTTCGCCGGGCCTCGGCACAACACCTTGACGAGTTCGGCGTTTTTCAACCTGCTTCTTGGACGTTGTGTACTTGCTTGCTCTCGGTTCAGACGAACAGTTCACCGTAACCGGTACCGTTGCCGGGGTTGATGTCGGCCTCACGGGCGGAGACGTATGGGAAGCCGCTGCCGAAGTTGCCCTCCATGGCAGGGTAGGGCGTGTCGCGGAAAGCGGCCTGGATCTTGAGGGCACTCTCGAGGAAGCGGTCCTGGACAGCACCGTAGTTCGGGACTGTCAGTTTGCCGTCGCGCTTCTTGAATTCGCCACCGACGAGAACGTGCTCGAGGTCACCGACGTTGGCGTGCAGAACAACAGCGGCCACAGGGTCAACCCAGCCCAGCATGCCGGGCGAGCGACCATCGTATACGAGCAAGTCAGCCTTCGCGCCCTCGGCGATGATGCCAAGATCGGGGCGGCGGAGGGCCAGCGCACCCTTGCGCGTTGCCATCAGGAAAGCTTGGTTGACAGACATGGGGTTATACGGTGGGACCTCCCACTGGGACATGATCTGGTTGTACGCCTGGTAGCGAGCGCTCTGAAGCCAGATGCGCGCCTGGGTCGGCACGTCAGATGAGTAGGTGAAGAAGGTGTCGACACCGAGAGCCATCTGGTCCTGCATGTCGTAGCTGTGCTCGTGGGTGTGGCCGTAGTGCATTTCCGACTCGGGTGTGTTGGAAATGTACTGGTTGGTCTGACGCAGCAGCTTTGCATCCATGGCCGTGGCAAATGACGCGTGCGAGAAGACGACGGGGATGCTGTCGTTGAGGAAACCGAGAGATTGGAGGAGCTCTGGGCTGTTGGCATTATCCCAAGGGCCGCCCAGGTAGTGCGTCGTCATGGCGGAGACGTTGTATTCGCGCGCAAGGGCCATGATGTCTTGGGTATCCTTTCCGTAGGGGTTGGACGCCCAGTGGTCGTAGGCCATAGCAGGTGTGACCAGCTTGTTGTCCGACGGCAACGACGCCATGATGTCGCGGAAGTTTGCGATCTGCTCGGGCATGGTGAAGTTGGATACGTTGTGGAATGTGTAACCCCAGACCACACGCGCACCGCTTTCCAGGGTAGCATTCAGACCGGCCTCGGACGTCTCGTTGGACCAAGTGTGGTGGGCGTGGTCGAGGTTGGTCGTGGTACCAGCGTTCAGGGCTGCAGAGACTGGGTCAGTATTGTCTTCTGCCGCGAATGTGTCCAGTGGGTTTCAACATACCTTCGTACAGACCAGCAAGCTGTCCGATATACACATCCTCGGGGGTAAAGTACGTCCCGGCGACGTACTCACCATATCGCAAGAAGTACTCGGCCAGAGATGTGTTGGAGGCGATTGTCTTGAAAGCTGTCTGCCAACCGTGGCGGTGCGTATCGATGAATCCGGGGGAAATGATCTTGCCGGCGCAGTCAACGACCTCGGTGCCGTTAGGGAGACTTTTGGGTGAAGCACCCTCGTAAAGACCGGCAATGCGGTCACCGTCTACCAACACTGAGCCATGGCGGAGGATGGACAGCGCCTCGGTCTCAGTATCGAAGGTGATGATTGCCGAGGCGTTGGACAGGAGAACGGGAGCAGCGCTGGTAGTAGCAGCGTGGCACAGAAGGGCCAAGGTACTGAGTTGGGAGCGCATCGTGCTTTTGGTCTGGATTCTGGGGGATCCTCGTGTAAAACCAGCGTTGACAATTGCTGACGACAGGCTGCAGGTGGTTTTATATCCCCTCGAGATCCGCCGCATCCGGCGTCAGGTGGTCCATGGTGGTGGTAAGACTTATCCTGGGCCCAAGCGAGCTGTCGGCAGTTGCTCTATGGCTATTTGTTTGGCCAGTGCTAACATATCGCAAGTGGGCTTCCGGTCGACTTTGCAATTCGTTGTTTCTTAGCAAAGGCTTGGTCGGAGACGAAACTCCGAGGCTTTTCCGCGCTAATGTACTGTTAATCCTAGCAATAGCATGGTAGCTCGGCGCTTCTCCTGACCTGTGCTTGCGACTTTGCGTCATGCCGGATGTGTGAAATCGTCAACTGCCGATGGATGCATTCATAGTTGGATGGTAAAAATTCAGTCGGGCTGAGTAGCTCTTCAAATCTGACTCGTTGTTACAGATATGTACCGAAACAATACCTAGGTAGGGGACATCTAAGCCTGGCTCGTTTGCGGCAAAGCCAAGGATGCAGATCAGGTAAGACAGCACGAAGGACATTACAAAACGTTGTGGAAGCCTACTTGTACCACCACGAAAACACACTCTTTCACATACGACCATAAGACGTTCAAAAACAAGGTCTCCTGCCCGGTTCGCCATTTGTCGTGGTACTGTTTTGACGACGCAGTTGTGCGCCTTCCAGTTTTCAGTAAATACGCCTCCTAATAGCAGGCTAAGCTCTATCCAACAGCCTAGTCCATAAACCTTTCAAGATGCCAACCTCTGATGTGTTGCTAGCTACTATATCCTACTAGCGCCTCCCTTCTTGCCCAACATGCCTGAACTAGAGCTGTTCCCTGTCATTTGCACTGCAGATATCCCCACCTCCGTAAGTAGCGTCCTTTCCGATCGGCTCAACTTCTTCCCAAAAGAAAGGCAAAGTCATTGATACAAGATAAACAAAAGACTGTGGAAACGTTCCTAAAGGATGCCTACACTGGCAGCGAGCAGCTGGTCCCAGGCACCCCTCCAAGCCTCGTGATCCTTACCATTGCCAACACCAGCGACAAAGGTAGCGACGCTCTCTCCTCCAGCGCATCGCAACCACCATTAAAGCCCTTCACCTCGCCATTCCTCGGTCAGTCTGTTGAAGACGCCGCTCAGCACCCTGTTTTTCATAACGCCAGCTTCTTCGCTGTCCTGGACGAGCGCTCTGCCTGTGACAGCACCGCGCTGCTAGCGGCTCGCGACCCGAATGGCAGCGTCCGCACCGTTCATGTCACTTTTTCAGAGGTCCAAAGGACGCTCATCTCGCTTGATGTTGGTTCTATTGGATTCATTGAGATTCAGAGCATCGCCGCCGCCCAGGGCAATGAGGGGGTCTATGGGGCGCCTGTTCCTGGGCAGGGCCCGCGGAAGGGTGGTCCGGCTCCTCGAAAAAGGTTAGGCGCGTGATTTGACGAGGATGTATTTGGTGACATAGGTAGCATACCGAGGATTGTACAGAAGTTTGCTTTCATTTTCTGTATGTTCTCTCTTCTGCTGCCCTCCCTTCTATTCTTCGGATGAGCCGATAGTGTGGAAATATCTATCGCGATCAGGTGGTGGCTGAAGCTCACATGCCTTGGGTTACACGGAGCGT
>WODD01000219.1:288976-312129 GCA_019775935.1 Neoascochyta sp. HWLR27
TATACACATCGCAGTAGCACTTCTCGTACGTGGGACAACTTATCAAATTAGCAGCTGCCCACCTTAATTTTGATCGGGTACTTACTAAACGGGGTCTTGCCCGAACAAAATGTGCCAAAGGTACTCAAATACTCGTCCACTGGTCGCATCGTCGAGTGGTGTCTCCATTAACCACGTATAATACTTTTTGTATTCTTCTAATGGCCGATTCTGCACTTGTTTGCTCGAGACAGCAAACTGCGCACAGCAAGGCGTAGCTAGTATGTGCGGCACATTTGTGTTGTTAAATAATTCTTGCCATGCACCTGGCATCGCTGCTTCAGTTGTTCGATGGTCCTCAGGTGGGTTTCGGAATGGCATCACTTCGTGCGGACAGCCGGGATCGTTAACGCAACGCAAATTCGCGTATCCGTTGCTCTGGACGAAGTCGATGTTGAGGGTTTGCAGAGAAACTACGTTGGAATGCTCGTCGTTGTCGGTGTGCCAGGCGACCGGGTAGCCGTCTTTGTGCGGATGAATGAACGCAATCGTTGAAGGAAGTTTATCGTAATTCTGCACAATGTATGCAAGGTATGCATTGGCTTCCATTCCTTTATTCCGCAGGGTACGTAAAGTGCTGTTAGTGAGCGGATCCAGGGTCGATTTGTTGTGCGGGGATTCAGTATCGATGTCGTAGATGGCTGATTGCCAGTCTGGCAGGTCGGTATGTACCCAGCTTGTGTCCTCTGAAACCTTTGCCATTACTACGACGCGATCAGGTAGCGATGGTCTTGGTGTCGCGACCGCAATACTTTGCGTGAGTGCGCTTTTATGTTGAATGGTGATGGAGACCGATGGCGTTTGCTCTTTCGTGCCGTCATGCGCGATTTCGTGCTCAAATATCTTTTTCTCTTCTTCTGCTCCTGTTAATTTATGTGGCCATGCCTCAGCAACTTTAGCCTCGATATTTTCCTTCTGAATATCATTGAAATGGGCGTCGAGTAGAAACCATGCACAGAGCAGGAAAACTGCTACCACCACGAATACAACTTTTCTGCGGGAGAGTATCATCGCTCAACAGCAAGTAGGTGGTGTACTCGAGCTATTATTGAGTTGGCCTGATGACAATTTGTTCCAGAGATATGTCGAATGAGATATCGCGAATGCTCAGTATGTGCCTTGCGCGCAGGTACGCAGGTAATATATGGTGCCTAGGTATAGGAGATGCCGGTTATCAGGAGGTGCAGAACAACCGGGTCGTGCGGCACAAAGCATCTTATTAAAGAGGAAGCGCAAGGCGCCCCTTATAAAGAGCAGCAGGAAGCGCTCGTCGTAATCCAAATTTCTGCGGTATTGCGGCACAGCTCGGCTATTATTGACAGGTACAAAAGAGTTGGGGGCGAGGCAGGCACTTGCCCCAGCACTCATCCCAGCGCTTAGCGGCGTTCGCCCGTTGGCGGATTCATGTGTTCACATGTGTCTAAATTTTGAATATTTAGGCCATGTTTTTTATTCATGTAACTTACCGGCTCAAAACTCTACGCTTTCTCGCGAAGCACATGACGGTTTCGAGTGCGCATAGCCCTAACCTCTTTTAAACATTTCCCTTAACTATACTATACCATCCAGAGCATCAAGTACCAGATTTAAGACACAGCCTTTGTAAGCTGATTTCTCTGCGCATGTAATGGATCTTTATTTGTCTGATCAAGAGCGATCTGCTCTATAACTCATCATTTTTTTTGAGTGCCTAATCCATCCCACTGCTCTTGGAACGATGCAAAAGCTGTGTCGGCGTCCTGGTCTGAGATTTTTAACCCTTCGTCATCTGAGAAAACAGGGACTTTAAAGGTGCTAGTGGGCCAACTTATTCCCAATGTTCCTACTGGTCAACTATATTCGTAGTGAACTCTCTGAATTGGTCAAACCAAGCCTCTCACCCTGGTGCCGGACATTGAAACAGATTGTGCCATCCGGAAAAGTATTGAATCTTCACGGCTGCTGTGAGCATAATAAAGCTTGTATTCTTATGGCGGTTGTGTTGATAATGTTTACAGCATGGGTACTCTCACACACCGACGAGGCCGCTGGGGACCTTATTCGACCACTTGTACCACATGCAATCCTGACTTTCCTTACCCTTGGCTGCACAACTTCCCATGTGGATACGTGGATGATGGCGGCTGTACATCTCTCACCGATAGCCTCTGGGTAACTGACCTTGCTATCAACTACCAAGACATTGATCAATCCGCTTCCAGGTCCAGTTTAGGAAAGGCCACTTTGTCAAACAGTGGAATTGGTCCCTCGAAGCGGCTCGATCCCTGTCGCGGACGGTAGCACGCACCGTACGAGGAGATGCCCACCATAGTTAGGTTCTTCTCGGCTTCGGGATAGATTCCGTCTCCTACCCACTCGTAGTCGCCTTATTCCCAGTACAGTCCGCAGTATATACCATCGATATTCAAAATACGACGTACGCTCTGAGTGCCTTGTGCGTGGACGTTGCTCGGCAGAGTTAGGTATTCTCTGTTGGCGGTGATCTTGAAGGAATTCAGAGAAGTAACTGGAGCTTTCATCTGCAGGACATTGCCAGATAACGGAGGTTCTCTTTTCCTATACTCATCATGACCTGGCGTCGTTATCCACAGCTTGCCCGAGTTGGGATCGTGTCACTGCTTTCCGGTTTGCAGTACTTCCTCTAGCGCTTTTCCCTTTCCTTTGTAAGAAGTGGTCATCAATTCTTCCGATTCACTGGTCTCGAAATCGTCATGGGTTCCAGACAAGTTTTGAGCCTCTGAAGCTGGGCTTTTTGCTGCACTGTTGACCAACGCAAAAATTTCTGGAAATCCTTGTGAGTCTTCCGTTGGGAGTTTGTCCTCGTCCTGCGAAGATTTTGTGGGATTCGTTTTGGCTTGTTGCATCAGACATGCAGCCTCTTCATACTTGTCAGGATAAATCCCTCCAGATAGAATGCCTCGATTAACGTCAGTCCCTGGTCAGCGAGAAACCCGGTGGGCCGAGAACTACGAATGAGAACGCAGAGATAGCAGATGTTTCGACCATCCGCAGAGTTTCATTGGTATTTCTCGGCCCACCGGGTTTCTCGCTGACCAGGGACTGACGTTAAATGAACGGAGCGTTCCGCAATATTTGTCACCCATTGAAACAGTGCATAGTCAACGAGTCCATCCCAATCAACCCAAGACCAACTCGGGAACTTAGCGTCTGGTTTCCCAGTAGCCATTTCATCTTGAGTGGGGAATCTGGCTCCCCTTCGGGGTATCCTAGCAGCAGGTGTCCAGAGGAGAGCGTGGATGAAAATACCGCTTGACAGACCATGCAAGGTTGTACTTCTGATTGAGCCTTGGAAGTGTTCCTCGTCCAGAACTGCAAAGATACCTGCAAAGCCGTTTAGGATATCACCTTTGAAAGTAAACTCTCGTTTTGTGTACTCGCGTACCAAGCTCACATAGACTTCGAACGCTTTCCATAGGCGGGTACCAGGCTCTAGATCATGCATGTGGTTCAGATCTGAGATGGGATTGTTGTGATTCGCCTTCTTCAGAATGTGACCATCATCCATTGGGGCGACGATGCGACAGAGGTCCTGAACTCTTCATTCACACCACCCTCCGCCAGTGTCTTCTGTCCACATTGGAAGTAAATAGCTTCCGGAGAGAACTAAATACAATGTCGTGAAAGAAGTCGTTTCTGCATGATTCAGCCTCTGGTGTTCCAATTGGACATCCGTAACGCGAGGCAGAAAGGCCGTGGAGCTCGTATAAGACGTACAATTTCAGTGTCCTTGCGCAGCGGGTCGTAGTCGAGATCCGAGCTACCCTGAGTAGTGGGCAGAGTTTCGATTCGCTGAACATGGCGGCTGCCGGGTCTGACACCAGGAAGTCCCGCATCTGCATCACCTCCCGACAAAGCGACCATTTTTGCAAATGCTCTACCGTAGATGATGTCCATGCTTGGAATATCTCTTGCTTTGTGAGCTGGATCGTCTTGTGTGATGCAGACGGCGTCAATTCAGAGCAGTCGCACATGAAGAAGGGACGCCAGTCTCATTGCATCTTTTATGGTCTTTGGAAACATTACCTTGGAGAGCGCTCGTAGCTGTTGCCTCTTCTCGATGTTGTCTTTCAGCGTCATGCACATGTCTACATGCCCCCATGTGTGACTCAAAGCAAAATACTTGTCGTTTGATGCACCAGATACGAGACACTTTCGATGAACATCGATAAATGTCAGTGGTATTCTCGTTCTGATTCGCTGTCCAGGTCGGGGCTGATTGCAAACGATACCGTGGCTATGATCGCAGTCTTTCAGCCACGCGTTGATCAACCTGAAGTTTACCTGCTGTCCTCCGGTATCATAGGCCGGCCCATTTTTGTCACCCAGAGGTTTTTCGAACGGTACAGACTCGTCAGCTTCCCACCCTTGTCGAAGAGCCTGACGGTAGTTGTTCTTCGTGAGCATTCTCAATTCCCCGGCATACAAAACACCAAACTCGATCCTCAGAACGCTTTCTCCTATCGATAGCATACCACAACGCATGCCAACACCGCGCGCCTCCTGGTCGATCCTCTCGAAGTCTAGATGAAGCACTCCCTTGTCTATTGTGATGATCGCAGCTGCCAAGCTGCAAACGGCGCACTCTCCTCTGCAGTACAAGATCATCTTCCAATCTCCAAGGCTTGATATCATACATCTATCTGCAGTGAGCTCGAATCCCTCGTTTGATGGCTGTAGTGATTTCGTTAGTTGCCGACACCAGCGACAGAGTCTTGGGTTGGGATATCCGCCATTCAAACGCCCTTTTTCAAGCAACTGTCTCTCCATTTGCTCTTCTCTATCCACAAACTCGTCGGGAGTGACACCTCCACCTTCGTAGCCTAGTACATCCCGAACTAGATTGGTGCAGTCGAAGCTGATACGATTTGTCTAGGGGTCAATGGCCAACTGTCGCAGACCAAATTCCGTTTCGTATTTCGATGCGCCTCCAAAAATATTTTCAAGAAACTCTTCGTTGCTGATACTTTGATTCGCTTCGAGCTTTGAGATTTCAAATTCGATATCCTCGTCACTTAGTATTCTGTCTGCTGTGGCAGCAGCAGCCAAAACCTGTAGCCGTTCTCCATTCTGCATGCATAATTCCTCAATCGCGGATAGACCGTATTGCCCAGATTCCAGATCATAACATGACAGGAAAGCTCCCACAAGCTCTTCTTCGGCCAGCTGGCGCATAGGGTTCTCTGTTGGCACGCTGCTCAGCTGCTCCAGAACGTTCATAAAACCCCATATCCAATCGGCATGAACGTTCTGTTTGGTATAGCCAGATTTAATTCTCTTGTTATAGCCAGCGATCATCGTTGCAGAATAGTCCGTCAAAGAGATAAGATCCTCGCGTTTGTTCGACAGAACATAACGCTAGGACATCAATTGCGTGAGAATGATCTGCGGTCATTCTTTGTCCTGGTAATCATCCGGCATGCTTGCGAATGTAGCTTGACAAAGATCAATACCACGCTCAAACACCTCGAGTGACTGTTGAGCGAAGGCGCACTCTTCAATGTTTTGAAGATGCTACAATAGATATTCGCCTCTCGATCGGTGGGTGGCCGGGATCGATTAGAAAAATAGAAGGGAATACTGAACGACGCTGTTTATATCTTCCTGGCTCTGGGTGTATTTGTACCTTATCTTGTACAGAACGACGATCTGCTGGAGCATTTGCGCTCGAGCGTCATCTTCCACAGAACATGCGTCAAACCCCGTCTTGCAACAGACAACTGCCTCGTCCAGATCTTCCATCAAGTTTGTCTCGTGGAACTTTGCAATGGCCAACACGCCAAGTTGATCCACAGCGATGTTGTGGAGCCTCGATCCAGATTCCGTTGATGACAACAACTTTTCCAGAAGTTTCCGAGCTTCTTCCTTATTCTCCCAACTTTTTCTGCTCAAGTAGCGTGCGCGGAGCGTTGAAGCAAGGTTGTCTAGCACGAGATGATGAGAGTCTGACCCTTCTGCGGTTCCTTCCAGTACCTCGCGTTTACAGGCGATGGATTCGTCAATATCCTTCGGCATGCCTTTGAGCTGGAATCGGTGACTTAGGAAGTAACCTAAGTCTTTCATGATTTCGAGATACACCTCTGGCTTATCCGTACGTAGATTCAACGTTAAAGCAAGGTCCTTCGCTTGAGTTCCATAGAGCAACGCGATATCCAACGAGTGTTGGTAGCCCGTCAAGTGATAAAATTGAAAGTGCGCATTGGATGTATTACTGAGAATCTTTGGGCGATCAGGAGAGTCCTTAGGAACTCTGCGAAGAACGGCGTATTGATGTTGTATTGCATCGTGGACAACTTTTTGCTCCGAGAAAAGCGTGCCCACTTTGACGAAAAACTCCGCAAGATAAGTCCTCATTTCAATCTCTTTCTCAACTGGCAAGTTTCCACAAGATAGCGTCTCTGCGAAAAGTGTTTGTGATCATTGCGCACTTGCCAGCACCTCTTCTCGGTTCATAGTCTGTCCTGGAGGTTCCGCCACATCCATGGCGGCCAATAACTGTGTGGCTCGGGGGATCTGTCGTGATGGTTGAACTTTGAGATGCCGACTGATCTCTAGTATACGTTGACTGGGTCCTGTTTGCCATTTATATCTCATACAATAACACGTCACCCAAGGTGAGATCAATGCTACCTATCCCTATTTGCAACGCATGTAGAAGGATGCGCTGGGGTGGTGTCAATGCAAAGGTTCTACTGGCCACGGAACGCAGCCGAAGACTTTCGCTGACCGGAAAAACGCTACAGGCCAAATAATCGATAGTGTTGGGGACTTTGTGGTACATGTGGAGGGGTAACATTCCCAAAAGCGCGACACTCGGTATGTGAATACGGGGCTTTGACGTGGGCTGGCCCACACGGTCTTTATAATACGTGGGTTAAGATCTGGGTTACGCGATTGGATCCCGCCAACACCAAAAGGGCATGCTCCGTCTCACCCAGTCAGTGAACGATGAATGAGGTGTAATTTTAAACAAGGTGGGTGTAAGCTACTGATTCCTGCACTGTCCAAAGCCATTCTGAAATCTGTTTGAACCAATTTAGTCGACTGAATGTAGTTTCGAGCTATTCCACTTGATCTTACGTACAACACACAAAGTGGATGCCTCGTTTACCTTATCTTCAGCTCCTCACTAAGCACAGTTGGTTCAAAGCTGGCTTTGGATAGTCATAACGGCAACAATCTAAGGTAACACGAGCATCGAAGAATAGTTAGCAAAGTACTCGTGAAGTTGTTGGACAAGTCATACTTGAAGATAAGAGAGCCCAGAGTTATTTCAACCCAGGGCCTTGGTGGATCAGGTTCAAAACATGTGTGGATGGGGTGGTTGAGCTTCTCTTCTGACGGGTTTATGCGTGTTTTCACTGACGCAGACTCTAGAGACATCGAGGAGCTTTACACCACATTCGTACCTGGTCAGTTGATAGATATCGCCATGGTACAATGGAAAATGCAGTAGATATAACCTTCTTTTGGTGAATGTGTGCATTAACGCTGCATACGCTGCACTTGGTATAACACGTCTGCTTGAGGTTTTTAGATCGTCACACGGACTACGCTACTCGCGCAGGGTACAGATCACCTGCACTACTTTATATAGTTGACCAGCGCAGTCAAGTAGGCATCCTCATTGTGTGAACGACCATGTAACAATTAAAGTATCATAGCATACCTTGACAACGTTAACATCGATATTGCGGGCTCTATAGGTGCTAGGTAGCTTTACGTGAACTCGTAGCGAGAAGATCGAAGTCTAATCAGAAGTGCTGCAAGTGATGTGCTGCAAGTGATGTGCTGCAAGTGACCTTTTCAACGATTTCTTCCTCTTATGTGTACTTACAGTATCTACAAACAAGCTGCTTATTGAGAAGCAGCAGTAAGTCAGCTGGATCCCTCCCAAGTAGATGCACAAGGAAGTTATCAAGCAGCAGAGAAATTATAGTCGAGGCCTTTCTAGGCAGTATCTGAACGAGTTGTGGTGGCAAGGAAGCGCAATCATATAGAGTTGCGCCTTACCTTGTTTTAATCGGAGTGTGGCTTCTTGACGAAGTGGAACTCTCTTGGCTCTAAATTCACCTCGTGCTTGCCGTCTTTTCTTATTATGATTCAGACGTGACTGCTTCAAACTCGAAGACAAAGAGAACGCCGGTAGGAAGTGACGTGATCGACTCGTCTGGTCATCTGATAGTACAATCGATCGCGCAATTAAGACCTTGTTCATTATTTGTGATAGTGAGCATAGGATTCACTCTGCCTAGATGTTGCGAAAACGTGTTTGGACAGTTGAGTTGCCAGACGTGTTAATCGAGCTGTTGATATGGGCATGGCGACTACGTATTGTAATGAAGCGTCAGGAGAATCATCATGTACAACACTCTCGGAAGCAGGCGAGTATCGTAAAGAGAGAGCGGGAATGTTGTTGTTTTTGAACGGACTTGATGATTTCAAAATTTTTTTGTGCTGGGGAGAAGTGCTTGTTTACAAGACCTACACCAGACGGTGAGGCACACGTCGTAAACGGGCCTACGTATCATATGTGCAACTCACTTGACGCGACGCTCTACCTTGCTGTCTTCCTCAGCTGAGCCAGGGCCGCCTTACCAGCGCGGCTATCATTTGCCCGCCCCAGCTCATGTGAGATCCACTCGCCAACCTCGGCTAGCTTCTCAAGGTCGACGCCCGTCTTCGCGCCGAGGCTATGGAAGCAGTGAACCAGGTCCTCGGTCGCGACGTTGCCCGTTGCACCAGGGCTGAAGGGACATCCACCAAGACCACTAACAGCCGCATCAAAGGTACGAATGCCGTGCTCGAGCGCGACGACAGAGTTGACCAGCGCCTGGCCGTATGTGTCGTGGAAGTGCAGGGCAAGGTCTGTCTTGTCGATGCCCGCAGCGTTGAGCGTCTTGAGGAGCTCCGCGGTCTTGGGTGCGGTGCCCATGCCGGTTGTGTCGGCGACGGATATCTCATCAGCGCCCATCTCGAGCAGGCTGACGGCCAGTTCGGCAACTTTGTGAGGGTCGACGTTCGGCCCTTCGTATGGACAGCCAAGGGCCACGGAGATGTAAGCACGTACTTTCAAGTCCATGTCCTTCGCTTTGGACATGATAGGCTCGAAACGCTTCAGGGACTCTGCTATGGAGCAGTTTGTGTTTTTCTGTGTGAAGGACTCGGTTGCCGCTGTGAAAATGGACAGCTCGTGTACGGGGGATTCGGTGGAGCTGGGCTTTCGGTCCTTGCCCATGGCCTCGGCGCCAGAGGAAGCCGAGGGCATGGCATTGGGGTCCTGTGAGGAAGCGTTCAGCGCTGGGCCGTTGTCGGTACCTGGCGAAGGTGGAGGTGTGGGATATGCGTTCTGGGCCTGCGAAGAGTGCTGTGCCTGCCACAGGGAGAGGAAGTTATCGAAGCCTCGAACGTTGGGCAGGAGCCATTGGTAGGTAATGGGGTGTGAAGAGTTCGGTGGCTGGCGCAGCACATGCTCGAGTATCTCTGACGAGTTTGCCATCTGAAGGGCACGGTCAGCGGTGAGCGACGCGCCCTCGATGGCGGCAGCGTACCTGAGGGACCCATTTGGGCGACACAAAGGAGCCGGCTTCGATTGTGCGCAAGCCCGTCTGTGCCAGCCTCTGAACCAACTCTATCTTTGTCGCGAGAGGAATAGCCTGCTTCTCGTTCTGCAGGCCATCTCGTGGACCGACTTCGACGATGCGAACAAAGTCAGCACGGCTAGCCGCGGCAGTAGCCAGGCCTCTGTGTGTGGGCGGATGACGCGCCGCGAGACGGGCAGCGCGCAGGCAGACAAACTTGGACGGCATGTCTGGGGGAGGAGAGGGCAGCTAGGGCGGCGATTGGGGCGCAGACGCGGCAGAGGGATGGGGTAATAGCGTGGTGAAGGGTGGTGAGGGTTGGCAAGTTTGTGGGGAAGCTGTAGAGCTATGCGGGGATCATCCGAGGGAGCTTGGACGCTGGCTGGGGATCGTGGGTCTTGGACGGCTGGCAGCCGCGTCCACTGCTGGCACACGGCGAGGGGTGTAGCATGTGCAGGCAGGCATAGGTAGGCTCTTTCAATAGCCTCTACAGAGGAGAGTTAGAGCAGCGAGACGGTAGCTCGAGTTGACGGCGCCAAGGATGGCGGTGCCGGAAATAGCTGTCGAGCAGAGGCAGAGGCATGGTCGGGGACGGAGATGGTAGCTGAGCTGACACGAAGCAATGGCGAGCAGCCTCAGCGAGCCTGCAATTCCCTATCCATATTCAAGGACGGACGAGAGAGAATGCGTGCATGTCGTCGTCCCCCCGACAACCCAACCCAAGCAGCGTCAGCGTCCGATGGAGGACGGAGAATAGGTACCGGGTACCTACCTAGGTATACCTGGGAAATAGGGCGTGTGCGCGGGGTAGCCGCAAGGGGCAAGGCGCGGGTTCTGAGCGAGGAGAGGGCCACGAGGAAGAGGTTCCCTAGCTGCCGACGACTGACTCTCCGCACTGACACTTGCAACGAGACTTGACAAAGTCAGCGTCGTCACTCGTTGCCCTGACCGCTCTTTCGACTCTGCCACCGGGCCGGCTTTTGTCCACGCCCGCGCGAGTGCTCCCTTGTGCCGTTCGGTTTCGGCTACCTACCTACCTCTGGCGCTAGAGCGCAAGGCTGTTCAACGGTGTCGCTCTAACTGAGCCTAGATACTAGCTGCGCCTAAATGTCGAGCACTGGCACGTCCTCGAGCACACACACGCACACACACCCGTCTTCGGTGATTTTGCTGCCCGCCAGCGGCATCCTAAATACGGGGTACGGGGTGCTTTGGCCAGGGGCGGAGCTCTCAAACGGCAGCGTCAGGCCATGGACGCGCTGCGAGATTTGGCGCGCAACGTCCATGGACCGCGCAAATAAGTCCTAAATTACGCCGGGAAAATTGCGTCGGGCGGAACCAGTTGCGACGTCTCCACCGAATGGATTTAGCAGCACGGCGAGATTGTATGATCGTCAAAGGGTCTCTCTGGCCGTGGACCGCCCGGCACCATTGCCCAAGCCAGCTTCGACGATAAGGGACGTTTCAGCAACGGGCAGCGCTCCGTAGTAACTCACAACCATGTCATGGAACGGGTACCGACATGGGGCCGTGAGGCTGGCAGCGAGTCATCCGGGGCCAGGTCCGGCCCTACGACGAGCAGGGGCAGCGGCGGGCTGGGCTGGGCTGGGCTTGAGTGACAGCCTGCGGGAGCGCTCGCTGGAGCGAGGGGCAGGGCAGGGCACAAGGAAGACAGCAGCGCAGGCAGGACAGACAGGGCAGACGGGGCAGACGGCGACGGTCGTCGTCGACAGCTGACAGTTTGACCAAGCTCCCCCGCGTTTGCTCGTGTCGCTGCTTGTTGCTACCCCGCGCCCACCGCAGGGACAGACGGCTAGCAGCAGTTGAGCTGGGGGCAGAGGCCTGTCTAGCAGCGGTGATGTGCCTGCTGACAGGAGGGAGGCGAGAGCTTGTTACCTGAGACAAATTGCTGAGTGGTGGAGCGCCCACGAGGAGGCCCAAGTGGTACCTCTGGCCGATGCGTGTCTGACTTGGCCGACGGCACGTGCCCAACCACCAAAGCAGCCTCTCCGCCTCTCCACATGGACATGGACACGCCTCTCGTAGCACTTCCGCGCGCTATGTGGCAGTAAAGCGACGATGCGCCGCCTAGTTTTCCGGCCCTCGCAGCAGATCACACACGGCCGGGTGGATCGGCGTGTCGAGAGCCAGGGAGGGTGGTAGTGCATAGAACGAGTGAATGAATGGATGAGTGAATGAATGGATGAGTGAATGAACGAATGCTGGGAGCTGGGAGCTGGGAGCTGGCTGTTCCTGCTGTTCATGCTGTCCATCCGTGGGGGTGTCGCAGCGCGCAGGGCAGTCTGCGCTGGTCATATCGGCCTCACATCAGTCAGGCCCGCCGCTCGCTGGCTGTTATCAGGTCGAGCGAGTGTGCGATCCGCGACAACGGTCATGCCACGCCCCAGCACCAGCACCAGCGCCAGCACTGCTCTCTCTGCATTTGCATCGTCGCCGTCCCTGCTCGTCCCTGCGGTTCGCGCGTCCGGGCCCTCTGCTGCCCGCATCCCACATCGTGCGTACCCACCCAGATTGCACCATCGCCATCGCCCTGCTTCTCCAGTCTCTCCAACTCCCGCTCGCGCCCACCCCCACTCTCTGCCGCCGCCGCCATCATCATCATCATCATCATCATCACCATCATCAGCCCACCGCTCCCCCTACGGACATGGCAGCGACGCCCCCAGGGGCATTGCTTGGCATACTTCGCCGCGGGCGCCGCTGAGGCTGCCGCCGCCCTCCCCGTCGTGAACGTCAGCGCGACCTCTCTTCTACACAGCTTCGGTGCAGCTTCTGCCCGTGTCTCGGTCGGCTCCGTCGCCCATGCGCCTGCCAGCCATTCGCCCGCGGGCTCACCGGACCTGACGCTATCAGCGGTGGCTTTGCAGCACTCAAGCGCTCCGTCCCTAGTCGCAGCACACAAGCTCTCTCAGTGGCTGAAGCCGCTGTCTGCTCCGAAGCTAGCAGCCGGTAGCAGATCGCACCCGGTACGAGTATTGATTGGTGGACGGTCCGTGGCGTCCAGCCTTCTCCGTCCTGCAGGCGAACCACTGTCGCCATCCACAACCCCAGCGCCCGCCCGGGCTGCAACACCTATTCCGCGATGTAACCCGACATGACCCTCCTCGGCCCTGCAATTCGCCGTCTGCCTGTGGGGGGGCGGTAGGGGTCGCCTCTGTCCGATGCGAGTAGCGGGTGCTTGAACATGCGGGCACCAGGCCGACTCGCTGCACGCTTCGACCTCATGCACATCCCAAGATGACCCTCCTCCACGCAATCCTAGCCCTCTGTCTGCCGCGGTATTTTGGATCCTTCCCCCTTGGCACACTGCCCACCCCTGCCCGCTAGCCCTGACCTTATCATACTGCAGACCAACCTCTTTACCCTGACCCGTCCACGGCCAAAATAATACTTGCCCGCCTCGACATCCATCTCTTGTTCCTATTCATATACCTGCTCCTTCATACCCGCACCATACTCCCTGCACATGCTCCACTGTACACCTCTGCTTCCCCCCACCACCACTACCATCACCACCACCACCACCCCATCTGCCCTCCACCATGGCTGCGTCTTCGCCCGTTGCCACTCAGCCCATTGAGGTCAAGGCTGAGAACACCGCTGCCAACACCACCACCGCAAACACCACCACCACCAACACCGCTGCCGCCGCCGCCGCACCCAAGAAGAGGAGGAGAAGGGCACCTGCCACCGGAGCCACAGAGGACTGCTTTGCATGCCGGAAACGCAATGCCAAATGTGACCGAAGACGTCCCTACTGTGGCCAGTGCATTGAGATTGGAAAGGAATGCTCGGGATACCGCACCACCCTGACCTGGGGCGTTGGAGTTGCCAGCCGCGGCAAGCTCCGGGGCCTGTCACTTCCCATTGCAAAGGCAACCTCTGCTGCCACCACCACCCGCGAGTCCAAGGTACAGACTACGGCTGCTTCTGTTGCAGCTACCAACCGCTCCGCAAACACCACCACCCGGCAGTCTCCCAGCTTCAACAGCCGAGCAAGCATCGATTTCAGCATCCACTCTCCCACCAGCCCCATCAGCCCCGGCCTGTACCCGGCCCCACACGAGTACCAGTACTTTGGCCCCACCAGCCCCATTCCCATTCCCTCGCCTTCCACTCCGATGGGCTTCTCCATGCCATCACATCACAGCGACCACTTTGACATGATGCACGGGCATCCCTCCAAGATGAGGAGAACCTCGCACATTTCAAGAGGTCCCCTCCAGAGACTGCATACATCCATGCACATGTCATATGAGGAAAGTGGCCTCTCAGCCTCGACCGCTTCCCTGAGCACATATAGTGACAGCGACTTCCCGTCCCCAGGGGAATACCCACACACACCTGCAGATGAGTTTCCCTTTGCCGACCCCTCCATGCAGCGGTACTCTCCTCTCCACTCGTACGACCATGCCCCCATGGGATCCCTAGACAACTTCTTCCACGAGGCCCCTCGTCAGCTGCCCATGGCTGACGATCTGAGCTCGAGCGTGAGCTCGGACCAAAGCGTACAAGACTACGCAGAGCTTGCGCCCACGCAGCAGAACATGGGCCCTGTCGTGTTCCAGGATGTTTTCGCAGAGGGGGAAATAGCATCAAGCTTCAATGGACTGTCCCCACCAGGCTTTTCCTTTCTTCCTTCGGAGGGTACGTCAATATCTTCCTATGGCTCCGGTCGTTTGTCTCTAGACGTCCTCTCGCTCACCACTTCTATTCCTCAGAGTCTTACCATCGCTTCGCCCCTTTCCCCGCGGATGCTATACCTTCTGGACTACTACGACAAATTTATATGCCCGGTACTGGTGGCTTTTGATGGCCGCACCAACCCATACCGGATGCACATTATGCATCTGGCTATGAGGAACGGCGAGCTCCAGAACGCCATTGCCGCCCTGGCGACCAACAATATGCGTATGCGTGGGGGCATGGAGGGCCGACGGCTGAGCCTCCCCCATGACTACCGGCTGATACCCGACCACGCTTACTCGCAAATGACAACACGGGAACTGCGTGAGATGCACGGCCAAGCTTCGAGCGAGGAGAAACACTACAAGACTCAGTCGATTGCTCTACTGAACCGGAAGCTGGTAGACATCAACGGGTCGCAGGACGACTCGGTACTGGCGACGCTTCTGATTCTCTGTCTCTTTCACGTGTGCGACTCTGGGTTTACCAAATTCAAGACGCAGCTTGCCGGCGTGCAGAAGCTGCTAAACTTGCGGGACCGAACGGTGCAGTCGGACTTTGTAGGCTGGATCGAGCTCTTCTTTACCTGGTTTGATGTCATGACGGCGGCCGTCAACGACCGAGAGATTGAGGTGCGAGGCGACTCGCTCGACATGATGAACCTCACTGCCAACCTGGGTGCATTGGAGCATCAATCTGGGTGCGAGGGGCGGCTGTTCAAGCTCATTGCGCGACTTGGGCGGCTCAACCTCATGAGCCAGAACCGGCCGGTGCGGGACAGCGACGACACACCTCAAGCATCGCCACGAGCCAAGAACATGAACGACTTCTACTCGGCTCACTTTGACAACATGGACGGCAATGGGTGGGGCACACCCATTGTCGAGTTCCACGAGCCTTTTGCGTCGCCACGCAACGACCCCCACTCGCCGTTTTGGGCCGAGTGGAACGACGTGCGGATCCGGCTACAGGAGTGGGAGTTTGGGACACCTGGCGAGGTGCCTGCCAGCTCGTGCGAAGCGTCGTCGTCTGTTGCCATGAGCCCAGCACAGGCAGCGTTGCTGCACATCAGCGAGAGCTTCAGATACGCAGCGCTGCTCTACACGGAGCGCCTGGCGCATCCCACACTACCGGCTCAGGCGCCCAACTTTCAGAACCTAGTGGCGCAGGGCTTATACCACATATCGCAGATCGGTATCACGAGCTGCGTCAACAAGTTCCTGCTGTGGCCACTATTTATCCTTGGCACCGAGTGCGCCGATGCCGAGCACCGAGCGGTAGTACGGCAGCGGTGCGTCGAGATCCAGCGCGAGAGCGGCTTCTTCAACAATCTCAGCGGGCTTGAAGTGCTGGAGCGCGTGTGGCAGGAGGACGACGAGGGGGCCGAGGGCGAAGGGTCCATGGGACACGGACGGGGGGGCCCGTCTGGGACCTTGGCACAAGCGTTTCGGTGGCGCAAGGCCATGAACCGCGTTGACGGCGAGTACATTGTCATCTGAAGTGGCATTTGATATTTTATGACCGGGGGTGGGATATTATGCATGGATGGACTGGGACTATGCATTGGAAGGGGGCCTCTGATGGGCGGCCCCCCGGGACCTAGTGGGCGTTTTTTTGTTTGCTTGTTTATGGGACATGGACATGGACATGGGCTTGGATACCCAGGAATGGACGATTATGTAGTATGACCTCAATAAAACCACGAAACGATTCATCTCTCATATTGGAGTCTGTCATGCACGAGCGATATCTGCAGCGACTTGGAGGATAGCCATGGGGCACTCCAGGCGTGGGCTGTACACAAAGCAGAGGCATGTGATGTGCAGTGCAGTGTCACCCGAGTTAGCGTCAGGCGTTAGGTCATGGTCAGGGTCATGGTCATGGTCCCAACGGCGCCAGCTCTCACGTGCGCACACATGCACACATGGACGTAAACGCAAACCTTAAGGGGCGCCGCAAGTCCGGTACACCATCGCTGGGCCCGCCTGGGTACCACCCTATCGACGAGTCCCTCACCGGCCGGCAGGCAGACGTCGCACTGCTGATCCATGGGCCGGGCTGCACGACACGACACGACGCGACACACAGCCACCCAGGCCAAAGGAACAAGCTTTCCGAGTGCAGTGCAGAGCAGAGCAACGACACTTGGACTTGACGGATGCGCACGTGTGGTTGGTGCTTGGCGGGCTGCGGCGCGGCCGTGGGCGCGGGGGGCGTGTGGGCTCGGCGATGCCGTGGGGAGGGACAGCCATTGCTATTCTTGTGCCATGGAGGAGGAGGAGAGTTTGAGGTTTGCCTTGTGCACGGCCACCTACGTACCTAGCGAACGGTGTTGGACTGGGTTGGACGAGTCCGAAACGTGTCGACGGCCACTCTATTACCCATCTTCCATCTCGCTATCTGCCCACCCACCTACTACACCACATCCAGACGCCCCGCCCCCCCTTGAGATCGCCTGCAGATCGCTGCCAGGCACCATTCGTGCCATGGCCCTGCTAGACGGACGGCGCCCGACTGCTCTTGCGGTCCACACGCCGGGCGGCAGTGCAGATGCAGATGCAGATGCAGGACAAGAGGCGGCAAGGTAGGTACACGATCAGGCATGGGGCGGAGCTGAAGCTGTTTCACTGTGAGATTGAGCAAAATGCATCATCTTTGTCGAGTTGAGATGAGATGACATGCCGCAGTGGGAAAGCGGCGCCGGCGCGGGAACGGAACGGTAGCGTCCCTCTATTCTTACCCCACGCTGCCCCCTCCCCTCCCCCCTTGGCCACACCTCCATCGCATCCATCCAGCGTTTCCACTACCACCCACCGCATAACACAATCAAACACCCAATCTCCGTGCGTGCATCCTGTCCTCCTGATGACCTGCCACCATCAATACCGCCGCCACTGCCGCCACCACTGCTACCACTATTACCACTACCGCTACCACTACCACTACCACTGCCACTACCGCTAAGCGCTGGGCCCAGCATGCTAGGCTTACAGGCTTACACTATCTACCGACTATTACCGACCATCTACCTATCTACCCCACTGGTAGCGCCATTGCTCCTCGAGACTAGGGACCCAATGACGCGCCAGAACGTGAGCCCGCACCCAACCCGCCCAGTCCGCTGGCGCACTCAACCTCGCGGTTCGCAAACGTTATTGAAGGCTCTGCCAGGCCACGCGCGTTGACGACTGTCGATCTCACCGGCGAACCAGCTCGGCTTCTCGAGCAATACGCATCCGCGTTGGCGCTTGCCCGTTCGCTTCGCAGCACCTGCTAGGTAATTACCTAGCACAACGTGCGACTCGTGCTGCAGCCCCGTCCAAGACATGGCCCCAAGTCGCACACCCTCCCGCATGTGACATTGTGGGGAAATTTCCGCCGTAGTACCAAACGGGCAGAAAGCACGAAGACGATGCGTCGTCGTCGTCGAGGCAGGGCAGGGGCAAGGGAAGGGGGGGGCCGCGGAGCGGGCGTGGCTGCGGTTGACCGCGCAACTACGCGTCTTGTCATCTCCGCTGTGGCGTTGAGAACGTTGTGTCGTGTGCGGCCTGGCTTGCCAACGAGCACACAAACATGCCGGAACACGTTGCTTGTTTCGGCATGGCCGACGACATGCTCCGTGCCGTCCTGCCGACGCTTGCGCTCGCCGCCGCCGTGAAATTGGCCCGAATGTCGTCGCTCGGCGAATGACGTAGACCACGGCGACAATAACGTGAAGTCGCGGGTCCTGCGCGTCCATGGAGCTGACAACGCGTCCAGAGGCCCTATCTCGCTCCTGTGCTTCAGTGTCTGAGGTATCGCCACTTTGCACCCTGGATTGGCTTTCTCTCGCTCCTCTTGAATTCGAATTTACCTACTGCTCCGCTAACTACGTGCCTAGCCGTTGTGTACATGCACAACACTACCTACTCTCTTTGGACTCGATGGTGTAATACCTCATTACACAAGTCGGCGTAAAGCGCGTAGAGAATCATCTGCGCGTTGGCCCTCAGTATTACCTCATCGTCTCTGTTCGTGCCCACGGCTTCCACTACTTTCTCCAGCATATCTTTCAATCCTTGAATAAACTCCTCGATGCTCATCCTGTATCGCACATACACATCCACAGCATGTTCCTGCCTCGCTACCTCACTGCTCAAAGCGAGGCTGCACTCTGCCTTCTGCCTGCACACCTCGCGGTACTTCTCCAGCACAGCCCTTAAATCCTCCTGCTGCTGCGTCAGTGATTTCTTGCATCCCGCAAGCTCTTTGCCGTGCTTGTCACGCTCAGTATCGAGCTGTTTGCGCTGCGCCTCCAGTGACTGTCTGCATTCCGCAATGTCGCTGTGGTACTTGTCCAGCGCCAGCTTCGACTCTGCAACCCGCTGCTGTAGTAGTGTCTTGTCAGTAGTCAACATGTTCTTGTACCGGCGCAGAAGCAAGGCCCTGCCTTCTTCGTGCTGGAGCACTGCATTGAGGATGGGCGACTCGCGGCACCGCTGCATGTCTGTACAGTATGCCATGAGTGACTTGTAAACCGTGTTGTACATGTCGACAAGTCTTCGGGTTTTTTTATCATAAAAACATCAGAGACACGGTCGTGTTTCCTTGGTACCAGTCTTAGACAGTGTTGCTTCACTCTCTGCTGCAACATGAACACGTCTCAGTGTCATTCTTTCTTTGATCAATTCACTCGAGAAGGGCAGGAAACCCCCCGTACCTGTCCCCACCACTCTCTCGTCAACATTGCCCGAACCGACCAGTCGAGAGGTAGAAAAAAAAGTAGGTAACCACACCCCTCCCTCTCCCTCTCCCTCACCGTATCTCTCCAGCCATTGCGACATGTCGCTATCTACGCACGAATCCTGCCAGACGTCCAGTCCCAACAATGCGGCATTACGTCGTGCCCACGCCCAAAAAAATCCACCAGCGACCGCAGGCCACAGACCATAGGCCACAGACCACACAGGCCACATGCAAGACATGTACAGGCGCCCCCGATTTCAACGGCCACAATCCTCCGACCAAGGTAGTCGCCCTGCGCATCGTCGTCCCCGTGCTTTGATAAGCATATCTCGCGCCCGTGCCTGCGTCTTCCGCCGTGGGATGAGGATTAGGTACATGCCTCCGTCCCTTCCCTCCGTCCCTCCACTCCAAGAAAATTCAAGGATCAAGGCCCTGACGGCCGCTATACGCGCTGGCCTGGTGCTGGCCTGGTGCTGGTTTGGCGGGCTGGCGGGCTGTGGCTGGCTGGCTGGCTGGCATGGAGCCTCGAAGAGGTAGTTTGATCGAGAGCCCCACGGAACAGCGATCCACCATGCCTTGCCTTGCCTAGCCGTCTCCACCACAGGTACTGCTGCTGGTCGGACCGCTTCGCTCGCTTCGCTCGCTTCCTCAAACCCCCCTCGTCGTCTTCAGCCCAACAACCCCCACCACCCATGTCTCTCTGTCCAGGCGCCTGCTCCCTATCAACTCGCTGCCCTAGCACCCGGCGGGGTAGAGCTTCCGTGGCTACATATCAGCGAGGAGCCCCGTGCACCAATCCAGATCTATGTCCGACAAACGTAGGTTGTCTTGGAATGTTCGGTGCGCTAGTGCCGATGCGTGATTGATGGGGGGCGCGCGCAGCCAAAGCAGGACCACCTCGCTATGCGCTCCATGCACATGCTGCACTGCCCCCCCTCTCTCCCTCTCCCTCACCCCCGTCTGACCCTCCCGCTGCTACAGACGGGTTCGCTTGCAGCATGCATGCAGAAGCTTGAGGCAATCATGGGCCCCAGGCCTGCCGATCAAAATTTTGGTCTGGAATCGCTGCTCTGCTGCAAACACTAGTTGGGTAGAGCCTCGGGCTGGAAGGCTCTCGCTCGTTCTCCGTCTCTCTCATCGTTGCCATTGCGTGCTCCGAAGTGGCCTGATAGGTGGATCATCAGGATTGAGGGGTCGTAAGCTACATTAGCACATGTAGACGTGAGCGAGCAAGACCAAGGCACGTCTCGTGATTGTGGAGACGGCCATGTACCTACACTCACCGAGGGATTGTTGCCCTGGACCCTTTTCGTTTCAAGAAGCATGCTGCGACTGCTTCAAGCAAAGACTCCCGTGCCTTGGTCTCCTCCCTACAAGCAAGAGCTGACGCAAGCCGCCCAGCCTGTCAGGATGCCCCCTCCTCGCCATCCCATCTCCCAGCAATGCCTGGTTTAGAAGCATTCCAGACTGTTGGTCGTCGTCTAGCTCTATAGCGATGCACTTAAGTATTGCTCTGCATGCCCCTAGTGCCTGGTCCTGCTGGTCCTGCAGCAAACAATGCATGTGCGTACTGTGACAGGAACACTGCAGACGCATCAATAGCTTGATTGCTGCGGTTCGACGAGCTATTGCGGCTGGCACCGTAGAGAGAGTGTCGGGCGCCCGCGGCTACGGCCGGTTGCAAGGGGCACATGGCGGAGCGTGCTTCGATAGCGTTCGAGAAGCCGCCGTGTGGTGAAAGAGGGGGGTCAGCACATCATGCTGCCCACGGGAGTGGCTTGGGATCATGATCGTAATCGCTGCCACGTCTAACTAGTGGTGTTTGGGCCGTTCATGTGTTCCGCCCGTTAACAGTGGCTGGTTAAGCTCGAATACGATGGTTCGCGATAGGTATTCCAGGGCTGGCGCTTGTTGCCTCTCGGAGCTATCTGAATCTGGAAGGTGCGAACGTCCTGTCCAACGGACGAGTAGGAGCGGCATCGTGAGGCGAGAGGACACTAGGCAGAATACAGCCAGCACACCAAGACCAGAGTGCCGCTGGCCAGCCAAAGTCGATGGAACATGGCATTCAATTCACCGTTAAACGCATCAATTGCGCTATGCGCAGTCTAATCCACCATGTCCTCGGCGTCTTCCTCCTTGTAGCTCACTTTTGCTGCTGCTGCCCTGCCCGGCTTCTTGCGTGTTGGCGCCGCTCGTGCAGCACCTCGCTTCTGCACGGGAACATCCTCGTCCTCATCCCCTAGGTCGCTGAGCGGGGGAGAGCTGAGCTCGTCTTCATCATGTGAAGATGACGGTGTGGGCACAGACTTTGGCGCCTTTGCCCTTCCCTTTGCTGTGTTGGCAGCCTTCTTCGGCGCGGCCTTCTTCGCTGGAGTCCTGATCCCATCCAGACTGGCGGCCTCGCTGGCGACAGAGGCATTGTCGGCAGATCCCGTCTTTTGCTTCTTCTTTGCAGGAGTCGTTGCCGAGTCATCCTTCTTCTGCACCACACGCTTCGCTGGCCGAAGCCAGTCTTCCATCGTGGGCGGCCAATATACTCGTCTGTCTGGCCCACCCATGGAAATCTCCTCGTCAGGCACGATGGCTGGAAGAGCTTCTTCTTCAGCTTCTTCAATCTTCACGTCGAGATCGTCTAGATCGTCTGTCTTCTTTTTGCCCTTCTTGGCAGCCTTTTTGGGCTTGGGTTTGAAGGGTTTGTTCTCATCCTGTCGCTGGTGGGGTATGATGTCGTTGAAGAGGTGAAAGCCTGGAAGCTTGAATGTCCGCATGAGCTCGAACACGGCTTGCTCCTTGTCCTTTGCTTCAATCATCAAGTCCATAGTGTCTGGACATGGAGGAAGCGTCATAACCCGAGGCGAGTGCTTTCTTCGATCTCTGCCTGTGATGGCACTTGGACCAGACTCGGAGTAGTGCATCTTGGGTGTGATGTTCTTCCTTGACCATGTCTCGAGGATGGCCGGGAAGAGATCTATAATGTCTTTTGTGCCTTCTCGGATCTGGCTGGAGTCAAACAGAATGTTATGGTGGTGAAAGTCGAGTACGAATGGAATGTTGAGCTCCTGACACATTGGCAGCAGTTCGTGAGTATTCCAGACTACATCGTCGTTCTCGAGCACAAGGCGGTCCTTGACTCCCTGAGGGAGCCTCGCATAGTTTTCACGGAACCTATCGAGGGCAGCTGGTTTGTCACCGAAAGCACCCCCAAGATGCATGATCATCACCGCATCTCGGTCTTGTTGCGGAGGAAGCTTCAGGAGGGAGAGCATCTCAGCGTGGTAAATGAGATCGCGGATGGCGTTATCGATGACCGACTTCCGTGGCGATCCGAGTTGGGTGAACTGGCCCGGGTGAGTTGTGACCCTGTGCCCTAACTCAGCTATGACTTTGCCAGCATCGCGAAGCGCGTCTGCAGCAAAGGGCTCAAGCTTGTATCCGTATTCCTCGTGGCTTGCGAACGGAAACATCTCGCTACTCAGTCGCATGAATTTGATGCCGTACTTGTCATTCCACCTTATCATCTTGCCAATGTCGCGGACATTGGCAAGGCCCAATGCCTCAACAAATCTCTGGCCCCTTGCAACATCAGCTGGTTGCTCCTTATCAGGACGGTTCTTGGTTGGGTGTTCGGGCTGCGAAGGGTCTTTCAAGGGATGCCGATGTTCGAGGATGCTCGCGATTCGGCACGTTCTCGAGCTGAATACGGGAGGAGTTGCATTGCGAAGGTAGGTATTGAGGCAAGCCTAGCACGCATGCACGTCAGTTGGGGTTGCGTGGGGTAGTATGCAGGGGACGGGACGTACATATCCTAGCCGCCCCTTCCACGGAAGAGGAAGGTACTCAGAGTTGATCGGTGGAGGCCTCGACAACGCTTGCTTGACCTCGAATTCCTCACCTCCCTCTTCTTCCCCCAGTCCGTCACCAGCATCGGGATCGCCCAACATGCCAGCGCTGTCTGCAGGGGCAGTAGCGTTGTCGATAACGCCGTTCACGGGAGCAATATTGCCCGGCCCACTTTCTTGCTTGATTGTTGGCGCATCAGCCTTCTTTCTTTGGGTTCTACCGGGCTTCTGGGGGGGGGGG